>JACBWW010001051.1:0-16756 GCA_020086605.1 Lanius collurio
AAGTATTGCATGTGGGATTTTAAACAAAGTTTAGACAATGGGCCTTTCGTAAGATCAAATTAAAAGTTGTCATGGGCATTTAAATGCAGCAATATGATTTTTAATGTAGATGTAGAAGAATTCCAGAGAGAATAACTTCTTATTCTGTCCACTCAGGGGACACTTAAGTGAAGAATTCAGTTTATGCCTGTCAGTATTTTAATCTGCCCTTTTAGCACACTGAAATTCAAAAAAAATACAAAACTTATTGAATGCCTAATGAAGCATAAAAGACACATGAAAAGAAGACATCAGTTTAGAACATACAATAGAAATGAATTATCAAAAATTAGTCAGAAATACATTTGGGGCAGTGACATTTTCTGTGTGGTTGTATATAAGCTTCATCATTTCAGCATCTAAGCATTTTCTGTTGGATAAATCTTGACTTGGCACCATGAAGGTCAGTGAAAGCCCTTGCAGGTGACTTCAACATGAGCAAAATGGGGACCTCGAAGGCTGGCACAAAACGTATTCCTGGAGAATCATCACAGACATGACTTTAATTACATAGATTAAAAAAACCACCAGAGTTCTTACTAGCCTTGTGATCTAAAGCCGTCAGGAATTTTTCAGGGTGACAGTTACAAGATGTAGAAATCCATCCTTTCTAGTGCCATTCCAGTTTTGACAATCAATAAGCAAATTCTGCTCCAATTTTGACCACAGAATGGATCATCAGTAGAAAAAACCTACTTTGCTCGATAGCTCGAGGGTCCTTTCCAGACTGTCCAAATACACCTTTTTTTCAGATTGCATTTTAGACTTTTTGTCCTGGCAGTCTTGTCTCCTGGCCACCTCCTCTGCTGGGCTCCTGTGGTGATCCTGGCCAGGAGAGCACTGTGCAATCAGTGACCCACATAAATGATACTTTACAGAGACACAGTGCCTTTCTGACTGGGATCCTGCTGCAAACCAGTTCCATGGTGTTTGTGCTGCTTTCCCCTTCACGTACAGGTCACATTAAACTGCTCCCAATTGCACCTGTGACTCACTGGCCATAGGGTTTAGACCTGGGATAACCATTTGTCGATGTTTCATCCATTGCTAACTAAAGGAGCATTAACCTGCTTAGTCTGAACAAAAGGCGGGTACCACACCCTACAGTTCAACAAGATCATATTGGAATGAGATATCTTTAAGGTTCCTTCCAACACAAGCCATTCTATGATTTCATGATTCCATTTGATTGACCAGCCTCTATCATGTTATTACATACTATGTGACAGCAGGTCAAATATGAATCTTACTAGTTGAGATAGGAAAGATGATTTGGCTCATTCTGCAGATTAGTGAAGAATTGTAGACGCTTATCAAGCCTGGCTACCAGTGTCACGACAACTGTAAGAACTGTCTGTGCCTTCACTTGGAAATTATTTCCTTCCTCTCAAAAATTTTTCCTGCTATTCTGCATATTTTAAAAATTATTTAAGCCCATCCTTTTTAGCACTATCTCATTTTTGAAAGGTATTCCGAAGGTCCTTCATGTTAAATAGGCACTGACTTAATATTATCACACTGAATACAAACTGAGTGTGCTATTCCTTCCTTTGCTGTCACAGAGTCACAGAATCATTAAGGTTGGAAAATACTTCCAAGATCACTGAGTCCAACCTTTGACCGAACACCACCCTGTCAACTAGACCATGGCACTCAGTGCCATGTCCAGTCATGCCTTTAACACCTCCAGGGATGGTGATTCCACTACCTCCCTGGGCAGTCTGTCCCAGTGCTTGATAAAACTTTCAGTGAAGAAATTATTCCTCGTGTCCAGCCTAAACCTCCCCTGGCACAACTTGAGGCCATTTCCTCTTGTCCTGTCGCTGGTTGCCTGAGAGAAGAGACCCACCCTCCCCTGGCTACAACCTCCTTTCAGGTGATTGTAGAGGGCAATACGGTCTCCCCTGAGCCTTCTTTTCTCCAGGCTAAACAAGTCCAGCTCCCTCAGCTGCTCCTCAGACCCTTCATGAACTTCGTTGCCCTTCCCTGGACTTGCTGCAGCACCCCAATGTCTTTCCTGAATTGAGGGCCTCAGAACTGGACACAGGATTCAAGGTGCCATCTCACCAGTGCTGGCTCCAAGAGGACAATCACTGCCCTAGTCCTGCTGGCCACACTATTTTTGATGCAGGCCAGCACTTTACACTGAAAAGCAACTCCAACACAAGTACTTTTGCCTCTGCTTTCATCGCTTCTCAGGTACTCCCATATTACCTAAGTGCCAATTATCAGGTGCACTCTGGACGTGGTACCAGCCAGATTTAGAAATGGCATTTTTAAGTCAGATGCCATGTAGCCTCTCCATAGCTGGGGAACCATAGCAGTTCTCCTTCAGGAAAGACAGCTGTTTGGCCTTGGAAGCCCAGCTTCCAGGTAAAGTGACACTCTTCCCTAGAGAGCTGAGTCAAGAAGGGAACAATGGCATAGCCTGCAGACTTGCTTAGGAACTGATGATTACAAGTTACACATTCCCACACGCAGAAGTGACCCCAGCTTTAAAGTATTTCTCATACAGGAAGTTATTCATATGCCCATGTAAAAGCCATGCACAAGGTGTGTGTCTCAGCAGCCTCCTTGTCTTGCTACTGTGTGTCTTATCTGTGATACACAGACCAAATGCCACAGTTGCCCTGACAGTTTTCATGAGACACTTGAAAAAGCTATGTCTTGTAAAAAACCCTACAATTTATTAAATAAAATTTTAATGAAAGTTTAAATTGCATACCACAGGCAGAATAAATGAGAGGATTCGGTCAAATATTTGGAGAGAGTAAGCGCTGTGCTCACTACGCTGATAGTCAAACATCCCAAAAGAACTGACACACAGCATATGCAAAGACCAAATCAGCTTGTGTAACTAACAATATTGACACTGGTATTAACTGGAAATATGACAAACTGTCACTGGCAGATGCTTTTTTAAACATTATTTAGGACACAAGGAAGCCTGAAGTATACCCAGATCAAGAGGACGCCTGCACGTAACGAAGCTTAACAAATGTGTTATGGTGACTCTAACACATGGGAAATAAAAAACGTAACAAAACCAAAACACACAAAACCCAAACCCAAACACCTCCCAAACCAAAACAAAAAAAAAGAAAACTCAAAACAATCACTTTAAAGCCAAAATTTCCTTAAGTTTCTTCTCAGCCTAAAATGCATTTATGTGCCCTTTAACAGGAGAATGCCTCTATTGGACTACTGGAATTGCTGCTTGCCTTTAACAAGCCGGAAGGAATAAACTTGTTGAGTATCTTTTCTGTAAATGAGAAATTGTTAGTTGGAGCACAGGGAATATTAAAGGGCAAAAGTGTTTCCTTAGACAATAGGAAGACGGAACATATCCTACCAAGGACAAAAACCTCTCCACAGAATCCATGCCATGTACCAGAACGGGGTTAAAAACCCACACCCACTTAGTGCAGCGTGGAAATTCCCGGGATTTCATTCACTGGGGTGTGGACTGCAACATAAAGTTTGAATTCGAAAGTACACCAACTCAGATGATGCAGGAAAGGAATATCATGCAGCTACATCTACGACTCCAGTATGAGGCTGCTCTCTAGATAGCTGCAAGATTCAGTGATGTTTGAAATAAAGAGAAAACAGCTTTTATCTTGTTATATTTATGTTTATCTTGTTATATTTTCTTAAAGAAATCATGTTAAATATACTAAGAAACTAAGCTTAAACAGAGTAAACACTACAAAAATTTACCAAACCACAGCTAATCAAGACACTGATAGCCTCAAGGTGACCTCCATGTATTTAAAGGCAACAGGTTTTAAGAGCTAATTGTGGAACAACTGGTAATTTGTATCAAAATTGCAGCCAGGATTTTTCAGTTATCTATAAACTTTTTTTTTTTTCTCTGAAAACCAGTAGAGGGAGACAGGTTCTTTTTCACTCTGAAAGAAAACAGAAGATTGTAGTATTTAAAAAACGACACCTTTTGAAAATTCACTATCATTTCCTAGCTTAGGCTTGCAATGCCTTTTCTTGGTCATTTTGAACTCTGTTATTAATGCTCACTTTTCTTTTTTCTTAGTGCTTATCCAAGTTTCAATGGCTATTGCTTACACCTGAAGATGTTTAGTCAACAGCATGTTCCTATTAATAGTTCACTATGCATTTCTCTCAGGGAGAAAGGGCATATCAGTATGAGTAATGACTGAAAGAAAAATTAGGTTGTGGTTATGTTTTTGTTGTTTCACTGTCACACAACAGCTTGCATGTGCTTGCAGCATGTCAAAAGTCTGCATATGGCTCTCAAAATCTATACAATCATTTTAGCTGGCTTTACATACAAGTTACATATTTAAGGGCTAAATATAAGAAGAAAGTTCCATGCTAAAGTAAAAAACCCAAAAAACAACTGCTGATGGTTTCAAGTGCAAGTAAAATGTTCTCATGGGTTAATTTCTTAGGGCCTGGGTTTTGCATCAGGAAATGGGAATTTAGGCATTAGAAGCCAAAATATTACTACAGATCTTGGCACAGAAACTTAGGTATGTCTCACATGGTTTAGGCAAGATTCTCTACAAAATGACATAACATGGCATGCATTTGAAATTCATAAAATATTTTTCATATTTACCCATAGTTTTGCAAATAAGTTACGTCCAGAAAAGCTACTAGAACAGGGGCCTGAACAGAAATAATTTTAGAAAATTCACTACTTGTTTTACTGTAACTCGTTTGTGATAGTCTGTTTTTTTTCATAAACTCCCTTTTAGAGATAGTTTATTTACTCAGCGAAGAAATTATAAGAAATGGTTTTTGGACAGAATGTGTTCTAAGCAAAATGCATGATTGCTGTAATTTTAAACAAATTTTAAATAAAATGAAGTTTCTGAATATTCCTGAAAGGGATTGGAAGCAGAAGAGTTAGAAAATGCAAGCAGAAAGTGCTGCAGTGTACTCAGGAGGTACTGTGGGATAGTTTTCAGTCTGTAGTGTGCTGTGCTAAGGGTTGTTACTGTAAGAATGGTGCCAGAAAAACCTGTGTGAGAAACTGTGGGCAACAGGATGCATGCCTGGAAATAGCAATCATTCCTGAGGCAAAGATAATTGAGGTAATTGGGAAGCCTGCTGGTATTTAAAATCCCAATCACATCCAGTCATGCTTAATCAGACATCCAAAGGCAGAGGATGATAAAACTTCATATTGAGTACTCACTTAGATTATTCCATATCAAGAAGTTCAAACAAACCAACCAGCACTACCAGGAGGAGTCCTACACTGGGAGAGACTTCCACAGGCTAAGAAAGCGCCTACAAGATCTTCTCCCAGCTGCCCGTATTCCTGTCACTCCATGAAGAAGCCAAGCCCTTCCCAAAATAATCTGGTGTTTCCTTTCTGGCACAAGCTAATTGCATGAAGCTTCTTCTAGCAACTCTATGCTCATCAGTGACAAAACTTCACAGTTCTTTAAGCATTGCAAGCCAGTGGAAATATTCTACTATTAAAAAAATACTGAACAATTCCTCATGCTTTTACTTGTAGTCACACAGTGTATATTGGTAAAAAGAAATTATCCTATCAAGTACATTCACTGAGGTGTTTTCATATCCCTATCCAAGTCTAAATCTGTCATGGCTCTGGCCCTTAATCCTTGTATTTTGGTATACAATTTTTAGTAGATTTCATATGGGGAGTTAAGTACTCAAATGTGTTTTCTGGAAGACATTCGTAAAACCAGTTTTCAGGTTAAGGGTCAATGATCCAAATTCTGGAAGCAGCAGAATTATTTTAAAATGCCTTAAATCTTTGCCAATATTCTTTAGTTGGTAAAAGGCATCTTCTACTTAGGAATGACAGTTATGTAACAGTAGAGCACTGGCACATTATTCCAAGGGATTTTCCTTTGCTGCTTGCATTCATGAGTAGAAAGACACCCATGCTTGAGGGACTAAACTAGAGAGAGCTTTAACAAAAATTATCTCTGAGTTTGCTGGAAAACTTTTCAGATCGGATTTGCAGTGGTCAGCCCCCAGAAGAAAGAACCCAACAACATGAGAAGCCAACAACATTAATATGTGTCACAACTCACTGAACAACTTACCACAGAGTTCGTGTGTGTGGGAGGGAAAGGAGCAGTGTGTGATCATGAGTGCACAGCTCACTGAGAAACTTCAGGGGACAGCTGATGGACTTGCCACACAGTTCTGGCCTTCTTACAAACCTTGTCTTTGTGGATATGCCACCCAACAGAATAATTCCACCAAACGTAGCAGGAACTCTGTCTGGATTGAGTTTGTGCACCCAAGTGTGGGTGTGCAGAGCACATTGGGAATGTCCCTTCTGATCTTCTAGGGTGTCAGAGAAATCACCTGTCAGATCACCTGCTTGGAATCCAGTCATCCTCCTCCAATGAAGCAGTGACACATCAGGCCATGGAGAAATACAACCCTCCTCCTAAGAGCACAGACAGTACTGAAGCATTTGTAAGTATTAATGTTAAGAAAATTACTTATTCTCCAAATGTAAATGTAGAGTTAAGTCTCAAATAGTAATGGCCCTTTGTTTGAGCTTTATATGGGAGAGTAGCTAAAGGATGTGGAAGAGAATACAGATAAGGGAATGACACCACAGTATTGGCTAATTCTGCCTATGATACCACACCTTCAAACTAAAACCTTCAAGTTTCAAACTGGTTGAGAGTAGGTTTAGACTAGATATTAAGAAAAAATTCTTTGTGAGGGTGGTGAGGCACTGGCACAGGTTGCCCAGAGAAGTTGTGGATGTCTCATCCCTGGAATAAGGGACACGTGAGTGTGTGTTCTGAAAGTATAGAGTGGTCTAACAACTCTTAGAAACCTCTAAATCAAATAAGTTTTAGCTACCTTGTTTTAACTAAATCCCAGGCCTTTCAGAAAAGAAAATATTAAATTGTGTATATGTCTCCTGCAAGTATTACTTCTACTAGAATACTGCACAGTCTTTTGGGAGAGCAGAAAATCATTATCCAAGTCAGGAATCACGTCATTAAATATGGAATTAAGCATGATCTTGGTTTTGTGTTTAAATCAGTGGAAGTTATGCTCTTTTGTCACTGAAAGAATAGCCTAAAAATAACAAAACTATCTTTGCCTTATCCCACTAAAACCAGTGGATGAATCCATTTACAGTGTTCTGGCATTCCCAAAGGTACCTGGCTGAATTCTTAACCCATGGAAGCTACATATTAAAATACCACACTAATGAAAAGTGACATCCTCCAGCTATTTATTCATTCCCTGTTAGCAAGGGCGTCCTGTCCTCCTCAGTCTCACATTACTGAAAACAAGTCCAGCTCCTGGTCATTTGGTTATGATATAAAATGCCCACCTCCCATGTAATATTAAAAATCTTTAAAAATCCACAAAATTTGAGTCAGAAAAGCCAGAATTTTTCTAAAACCTGGCAGTCTTTGTGAAATTTCAAATCTGAATAAAGATTAACATGTTAGTCTCATAAAAAGGCCTAACCATGCAGTGAAGTATTATTAATAGAGTTCCTGGCTACTACCTTTTCCTGAAGCAGCAGAGAATACACTGATCATCCCTGACCTCTCTCTTAGGTTGAGAGATACTTTAATAGCTTGCTCTAAGGACAGACTTTTCAATCCTTAAAGATATGATACATTCCCAGCCTTCTAGAGAATTCCCTGGATATTTTTATGTAAGTACATAGCTTTCACTAAAGAGCGGAAGTACAGGTTGGAAACAGATGGAGTTATTTTTTTGTTGTTTTTTTAAATAAATTGATTGCTATCACAAATCCTACAATTTGGAATAATCAGGCTAAAAATCCTATTCTAAATTATACCATTTCTAGATCCTTATTTTCCTCACATCACAGTTTCATGAGCTCTGCAGCCACTGCACAGTTTTCTAAGGAAAAGGACAGCCTGACAGCTGTAGAGGGCTTACACTGGAAGCATTTAAAGGATCCTTCTTTAATCTGATTTTGGTGGAAATTAAGCTTTACTCATGTTGTATTTGCACTGAAATTAACAGGGTTGATCTCAAGGATGACTAAAACATCCCTGGGGGCTTGGAATGTGTTATGTGCAGTCTTAAAAGCACAGGCAGGGAGGGAGGGAGTCCAAAAGCAGAAACTGTTTCTGTGACAGTGTGTATCACAATACAATTTTTTAAGATTCCATCTGACCCCAAAATCAAGGGGATTTCCAGCAAGCCCTGGAGTATTTTCAGTCACTGAAAATCAGGCCACATGGTGGGATATGGTTAAGACTAGAATCTGGACACCCATCTTACCACAGGCTCTACCATAATTATGAGATTGTTTCCAGAAAGTCTCTTTTAACCCTAAGTTACTTTAGAAATACTAATAATGTTTTAATTTATTTTCAGTTATCACAATTCAGAGAATTCACTAACCCTTTGGAGTTAGTGAATAACATTCTTCCACTGCTGCTCTTTTTTCCCTTTCTTAAATAAGCATATAGATTAAGGAAACTCAAATAAGCCTGATAGATTGTGTCTCCATCTACCAACTCAGTGACCCAGCCCAAGATGCTTAGGGTGAAAACACTTTTAAAACACTGAAGACCCTGAAACTTATTAGAAACCCTACATCTAAAATTAAAGAACAAATATTGTGTTACACTCCCAGCTAAGTGCACATATGGAGATTAGAGAGGACTAATAGAGCACGACTGGCACCTTTGCAAACACAGGACTTCAAAGATAAATTCCCTGCCTGTGTAATGGCAAAAGGCAGACAGATGTGATGACAGAGGTAAAGCTTGTATTGAAAGCTTTTTTTTCTATTTTAAACCATGTTTAAACTGGTGATCATTAAGCACTGGAAATGAATGTTTTGGACCATTGTATTAAGTGAGGATTTAAAAGAATCTGACGTCGATATCTTCACTTGCTTTGAAAACTCCAAAATTATTAAATAACTTGATTGCTCTCCACTACTCACCCACAGTGGTACACAAATTAGAACATTTTGATGCAAGACATCAATTTTTGCCCCAAATCTATAAGGGACCCTGTGTCTGCAGTCTTTAATGTGAAGGGAGTTTTCCCCTGACCAGATGATAAAACCTTAAGACTATGAGCATCTAAGAAAAATTTGTGCAGTCATT
Source organism: Lanius collurio (assembly GCA_020086605.1). Taxonomy (NCBI): domain Eukaryota; kingdom Metazoa; phylum Chordata; class Aves; order Passeriformes; family Laniidae; genus Lanius; species Lanius collurio. The sequence continues at coordinate 9,144 of JACBWW010001051.1, forward strand.
TCAGTGGGGAAAGTTCCTTAAAACCTCAAAAAATAGTATAAATTTAAAAGTAACATGGGAAGCAGTATTTGTTTCCATCTCTGCAATAATAGAAATTCCATTCAACATGGAGACTACATGATTTGTTGGGTAGGTTGGGGAAGGATGACTCTTCAGGGGGACTTGCAGGGTGTCCCTGTGTTCCTCTGGACAAGAGGTTTTGGGGAGAGGCTTAGACAGAGAGATGAAAAGGGACTATTGTGAGACAGGCCTTCCAGTTCCTTGGTAATGAGACAACTGAGCCTGTCCTATTTCTAAAGTTCAATTACACACCTGCAGCCTGAGGCTCACAGGAAGAGTCTGATAACACTTTTACACAAGGAACAATTGCAGAGCACTTTCAGATAGCTTGATAAAAGCTTTTACTTCATATGTTCCACTTTTATTGCAGGAGGATATAAAATATGGAAGGCTGTTGGAGTGAGGCCAGGAGATAACATAAGCAAAGAAAATAAGGTCCATAAGAACTGTTGTTGTCCTGATCTATTTTATAACTCAGCCTGTCTCTCAAACATTTCCATCTCTTCTACCTTTCACAACTGTTAAACACTGCAACAATTGCAGCAAATACCATAAAGAAAGGCAGCATTAGCAACCTTTAATCCAATGTCAACACCAGAAAAGTAGGCAGCAAGTAGCTGACCACTTCTAGTAAGTTCTTAGGTGTTGGTTCACAGGGAAGTTTTTCTACTTCTAAGTTGTATCAACAGGTTTAGAATGTTTCTGGCTTTTTATTTTCAGCGTGGCTCCACAATCTGGACAAACTTCTTTGCTTCACAATCTATGAAACCCCTGGCTTAATATTTCCTTATTTCACATAATAAGTATGAACACTAACCACCATAAAATACTTCATATTACAACTGCCTTTAAGAAAGAACGTCTGAAGAATTATGTGACGGTCATTTAGTTGTAAAATTGATTTGATGCTGGGCTTCCAGAATTATTTCAAAGGCATTACTTTCCTTTCATACTGTATTTCATTCCTGCTTCTGCAAAAACATATTCTTTGAGAGTGTTAGTTGCAGGATTATGTGGCAATCTTGGTCTTCTTCCTCAATAAGGTTTTCTGTTCCCTTTCCTTCAACTGTCCTTCCCCTGCTTCCTCTTCACTGATCCATGTCATGAGTTGATCAGGTCAGCCACATAACTTTTCATCCAAATTAGATACATTCAGTAAAATAACTAGTTAAAATACAAAAGTAAGTGTCTTTATCAAGTCAATCTTTTGAAATACAACCCAAGCTATGCAACAAAATGTTATCCTGATCTGGGATACTCCAGGATATGTAATTTCTTTTGAAAGAGCTTGCATTTTGATTTATTTCCATTCTTCTGCAGCATGGAAAAGCCTGTATTTCCATTTTCTAGACACACAGCTGGTCAGAGGCATGAAAATTACAAACAATGCTCTTTCAAGTATTCTCACCCAGCCTTACTTTTATGAATACTTTAGGATGTGAGGAAAAATATTTGCAATGCTGCATTAAACATATATGAATTAACAGAGAATGAAGATCAGTGGTTGATAAAGTAAAAAGGGTGACAGAAGCAGAATGAAACAACTTTTAATCTGCCTTTATATTCAACTAGGGTTTATGTAGGTCAATGCAAACCTTGCCAATTCCCCTTTGGCATATCATTTGTAGAAATCTCTCTGTAGAATTTCATCAAAGAAAGGAAAAGTTGAGATGATGTCCCTTTTTATAACAAAGTCACTGTTTGCCACAGATTATTTACACATCTTGCTCATAATACTACTTCTGAAGAGAAAGTGTTTCATCTCTGAGATAAACAGAATGTTTCCTGATGGCCAGTGTCCAAAACAACACAGGATGGAGCAGAGCTTGCAACCATATCCTCCCATTCTTGTAACATTCAAATTTCCTCAGCAAGTTTTTCAGGAATAAGATAATGTTAGGGTACAACAAGGACACCAACAATACTTTTTACTAAATACTGCTCTTTTTTTCAGTGCGACAAACAAAACCACATCCAGTCAATAACTCATTGTTCCAATGAGCACACAGATATATTTTGGGTGTTTTGTTTTCAATTTCCAAAACTGTCAATATTTTCAGCACTGCTCTACAGATGTCCACAAACATGCATGTTTCATCTCTGCACAATGGGATGAAACAGTGGACAAAAGGGTGCTTCACACTGGGGAGAGTCTAGAAAGGCTGGGGAAATGGCTTCCAGACCAAAATACTCTGCTCCCCTCTGACTCAAAGATTCAGTCTTCAGCACATTCCCCATGGAAGCACAGCAGGGGACAATGACTCAGGCAGGGAGGGGGCTGGGAAGTGAGAGCCACATCTCCTCAAACATCTCAGTGGCACAGAAAAATGAAAGGCCATAGATCCTGGTTTAAATCCTCCATTTTCTTATTTCCTGAGAAACATCTCCTGTGTGCTTGCTCACACTCCCTTGCACATGGTGTTTATGCTCACGGATGCAGCTTAGCCTCCCACATGCCTGTCTGCTCTCACACTTACCTCCTGCTCTGTCTCATGCCCACACTTACATGTACCCACTCCCTCTGCCTTGGCTGTTCAGCACCCCCTTGTTCAGCACTCACATGTGCTCCCCCCCACCTGTTGGGATTTTTCTTGCTAGAACAACTAATCATTCACTCCTGCCCAACTCACAGTCATCCAACAAATTACTGAGGGTCCACATTTAAAAACCTAAAGGGAAAGGCAGCCCTTCAGCTTGTACAATTCATGACAACACGAGGCAAAAGCAGTTTTCATCCACAGTGCTTAAAGAGCAGAACTGTACGTTTCACAACACAAATAGGGAAGGGAAAAGTGGGCCCTGAACTTTAATCTCTTGAAGATACATCAGATGCTACCTCATCTTTCTCTACAGAGCAGTTAATAAGCTTATACTTTAACTCTGATTTGCAACCCAGCCCAAAAGGGGGGATAACTCTTCACAGAGCAGAAGATGGTTGGGAAATTGCAGCATGTGGTACCAAGCAAAGACAGGCACCAATGTTCAGCATGTACCATTGGATCTGCTACAGGATTTCATTGCTTTTTTCTTATTATGAAAAATAGCAACCACTTCTATTTACTTCCAGCATGCCACTCTTCTTTGGAATAGACCTGCATGTCATACTTACCATACAGATGTACAATGGATTTATGCTGCAATAGAACAATTCCTTTCATTATGTTCTATTATTTTCCTAGCAATTCCATTATTCCTAGCACTTGCTATTTTGATCTCCACTAAACATTTCTCTAACGTTACCACAAAACCTTCTTATTACACATCCACAATCTGAGCAAAAAGAGAAATAGATTTAAAAAGCCAAGGCTGCCTTTTCTTCAAGGCAAGTCAGTTTACATTACTAACATATCATTTACAGCTTCACCACCTGGCTACTGAGTATTACAAAATACTTTGCAGATCTGAAGTAAAAGGCTTTCTTTCAATGCTGTTTTTCTAAGTAACTCCCTAATTCTAAGCCATCGGCAAACTTTCTCACATCATTTTGTACCCCTATTTGGGAATACTATGGTAACACTGAAGTACAGAAGCCAGTTATAAATTCCTAGGAAATACCACTGCTGACTCCCCTCTGCTACTAGTCCAAGGTTTATAAAAAATAATAGCAAATAAACTTCCCAAAACCTCCAAATATCACAAGAATAATGCCCCCCCCATGCTGACAGCCCTTTTTGCCCATCAATAACTGGGTGATAATCATGTTCATATAGATATGACAAGACAGAAGCTGATATAATTTTAAAAGACAGGTATTTTTCAAAGTTGCTACCACGATCTCGTAAATATCTGGTGGATACTTTAGCCTCTGCCAAATATTCAGATGGTACTTATCTGTTTTGTGGTGAGAGGGGCATTTATAAACTGCAGATAGGTTGAAAAAAAAAGTAATAAAATACTGATTTGCATGAGAAATCAAATAAAAGCTGCATCAGGAAGCAAGTGTTACATTCTCCTTTAACAAGACCTTCATATTTTTTCTTGTTGCATGTGAAATACTTGTGATGTACATGTGATATACATGTCCATAACCACAAGCCTTTTTTTTCTACTTCTAAAAAATATTTCCATTACTGGAAATGGGACACCAAAAAATTGCTGTGATACACTTCCTGCTGCAACCACAGCAGTACCCTTCCTTTTACTTTCTGTTTTTCTTGCTGTTCAATATCATCTCATTTTCAAGGTACCCTTTCTTCAGTTAAAAGTACCAGAATTGAATGAAACAACTTAGATGTCTTACCCACTTCTTACACAAAATATTCCTCTTCTCCCTTCTTTTTGTGACTTTTCCATGTGGCTCAAGTCTGAAATTATCCTCATGTCCTGTTACCAGTATTAATACTTTTCTACACCTTCAGAACATTTTTCCCTCAACTTAACTCTGTTCTTTCCTTCTAAGTTTATTATGGGTCTTGCCTCAATTTTAACTCTAAGTATTTTGGAGGGAAGATCATGCCTGTTTCTCTGAACACATTTCCTTACGTGTTTCTAAAGCAAATTTTTCAGGCATAATTTGCTTTGGAGAAGCCAGGTTGGCCATCACCAATCACCTCCTTATTCTCCATGTGCCTTAGCTTAGTTCAAGAATTACCATTATCAGAGAGGTGATTCACGCAGCCCCAGAAAGCTTGGGATGTGGCTACCCAGAGATTTTCCACCCTTCAGTTAAAGGAATTTCTAGCCTGACATGAAATAACCATGTAAGTATTTGGAGAGAGAAAAATAAGTAGCCCAACTAACTAGGCTATGGTACTTACCAGCTTGTGATTGAGAGAGGGTCAAAACAATCCTGAAACAGTCAAAGCTGTGATGGAAACCTCCACTCCAAGCAGGAGGTTTGACAACAGCATGGGGCCTGTGAGAATAAAACAGAAGTTATCTTTCATCTGTTGTCTATTTGTTTCTAAAGCCACAAAATTATAGAACAAAAAAAAAATCTTCCACATTCTTTCAAATCCAAACTGACCCTCCTTCCATTTAAAAACGATATCCCTTGTCCTACGACTACCTGCCCTTGTACAAGTCCCTCTCTCTGGCTTTCCTGTAGGCCCTTTGGGTCCTTGAAGGAGCTCTAAGATCTCTGTGGAGCCTTCTCATCTCCAGGCTGAACAATCCCAGCAATTTTAGAGGAGACAGTAGCTGGAAAACAGTTGCAGCTCCAGGAAAACCAACTCACAGCTGCTCTGATCCTCACTGCACCCACCCTCAGCCTGGACACTGTGCACTGGCTGTGAATATACATGCACCACACCAACCTTTGGCACACCTGCACTGCAGTGGCCATGTGTGCTTGTTGAAAGTGACATAAATTTTCCAATTAATTTTTAATTAATTGTTTTAATCAAACATAGTCAGTATACTAATTATAAGTAGCGTGGTAGTCTTAAATCACTTTTAGCCAGCACACCACCTTGAAACGCTTCATTGAACAAGGCCTGGGAGAGACTGAAGTGTTGTTGAAGTTGGATACAATCACAGAATCACAAAAGAAGCTGAGCTGGAAGGGACCCACAAGGATCATTGAGTCCAATTCCCGGCCCTGAGCAGCACCATCCCCAGGAGTCACACCATGTGCCTGAGAGCACTTTCCAAATGCTTCTTGAACTCTGTCAGGCTGGTGCTGTGACCAGAAGAACAGAATTTACAGACCACACAGGCATTTTGTAGAAATCAGAGCATAAAGAAAAACTAACAAAAACTTAGTATATGTGTGTTGCAAAGTCCCTAACAGAGGAAGAAGATACTAAAAAGACTAAAAATATGGACTAATTTGGCAGAACAGCAAGAAATCAATAACAATAGAGGACAGACTACTAATTAAGGATTTGTCCTGCTGAACACGAGGTGCATTGCACAGGAGTCCCCTTCTCCTGTCCATGCCTTACGTGGGGGACACATGCCTTATGGGGGGCTGTGTCACAGGCCTTGCTAAAGTCACAGTAAATGGCTGTCACTGCTCTTCCCTTGTCCCACAAGGACACTTTCCTCCTCCAGGCAAGGCTCATGTTGGTCCCACCACAGCTTGTCCTTCACCTTGTGCCTCCAAGCCACCTTGTGGTAGTTGTCTGAGGTCAGGTTCTTCCTGAAAACTTGTGGGAAGGCTCCCACATAGGAGCTGCCTCTGAGTCTTCCTACATAACAGGATCAGGAGGTAAACAGGAGGCCACAAAAGTGGAGAGAAGCTTGTTCTTCATACAAGCAGAGAGTGAGGGCACACTTGGAATGATGTTGCCTTGGGGACCCCAGACACAGGATGAGGATGCTCCTGACAGGAGGTGGGGGACGGTCCCTGTGCCCAAGGGACAGCCTTCCTTGTAAGCAGCATGAGAAAGCCTCAGGAGAGGGGCCCTCAGCCCCATCACCCTCCTCCTTCTCCCACATCTGGGCACTTTCCAGGTCCACAAACCACCTGCAGCTTACTAAGTTCCAGTGCTTCCAGCTGCCCAAAATGACAGTCCATAAACTAGAAAAGAATGCTAAGTCATCACAAAACTCTGTTTCTAGAGGGAACCATAGTGTAGGAAAATGATTTCCTAATCCAGAGCAGTATGCCTGAGAGAAAAGGGAAAGTTCCAAGTAGTGTCAGCCCTATTGCTTTAATAGCTTTGTTAGCACAGATGTCATCATGGACTGTTCACATCCCCATTTTATTTTCATCTGCACAATCCAGAAGCAACAGTTTCGACCACGACTTTGCCCTCATTATAATTAACCCTCAACCCTGTAGCAGTTTAAAGTTTCTTCCCCAGGCTGAGCAAATCCCTCAATAATTTAATGTCTGATTTGTATAAACTGCTGGAATAATTGCTATAAAAAAACCTCAAGCCTTAACTTGTACCTACTTATCTTGTAAATCAGAGTAACAGAAATAAAAAGAACACTGATAAAAGTTTTTCAATAATTTTTACATCTCAGTACATCTCTTTAAATAGGAGTACATGTAGGCTTACAGTACTGAGATATCCTAAGAGGTTACAATTAGAATTTATGGTTATCCCAGAAATTAATATGTTACAGAAATGTATGCAGTACATTTGCTGAAACAGCGAGTATTTAACTATCCCCTAAAAATAAGTTTTCTGAATATATTCTCAGCCCTTTTAGTGCTGAATAAATGTTTAAAGCACTCAAAAAATAATGGCCAAAAAAACCCACCAGGTATCACACTTCAAAACCGGTGGGAATGGAAATCCACAAATCAAACCCCAAGCTTATACCAAGCGTTAACAAATGCGAGGGTCCAATATAGTTTCCTAAATGGCTAAATCTGCACTTTTGTCCTCGAAGGGAAAGGGAAAACCAGGTCTGAACACAGTTAAGGCTCAAATGAGTGAAAATAATTAACAGAAAGAAGCAGCAGTCCTGGGGAAGGACGCCTGGCAGTACATTTTCAAATTCCCACACCGCAGCCCACGACCGGACACGGAGCTTTGCACGGGATCCCGCTGTGCGCAGGGAGCGAGCAGTCACTCGTGGCACAGGGGCACCGGGCACAGAGAACACGGCCCCGGGCACAGCGAACACGGCCCCCAGCACCGCCCCGGCACCGCCCC
>JACBWW010001052.1:0-16749 GCA_020086605.1 Lanius collurio
CCAAGAAGCTCCAGAACCCTTTCATTTACCAACGGTTTCAGTGCATACTTCCTACCTCCTTTTCTTCCCATCCTTCCCTTCATTTGAATGTTCCAGGTTTTCCCATGCAGTCTTACTCAGGCTCTTAGGGAAGGCAATGGGAGGAGTAGCCTGGGTATGACAAAATTGGTGTAGACAAACCTTTCTGGAAAATCTGTTACTGTTCTTGGTTCATTGATGATTTGCTGGTGGTTTTAATGGAGGTGACTTCTTTGCAAAGAACTTTTAACTAGTTTGGGGTTTGTTTTGGTTTTGTTTTGCTTTCTGAGCTGCTCCTTCTCCTTTTCCAGTTCAACAGGCAGCCCAGATCATATCTGAAACTCGGGGTAAGTCTTTCCACCGCTCAGTGTGTAAAGGTTTCTCTGATGTGTACGTCCCTTAATGCTCCACTTTGTGGTTCATGGGCAGTTGGATATCAGTAACTTATCTGTTTGTGAGAGTGTCCAGCCTTAGTTAAAAACAGTACAAAACTCGAAATTCTGAACAGTTTGTCTCAGTTTACTCCTCTGTGGTAACCATGTTGTATTTTCTTTGCCTGTTGGGTTGTTGGAGCAGGTGAAATGTATGCTGCTGGCTTCATGCAAGAGGAAATGGGTGCGTTTAAGGTGATGTTTGCAGGTGACTGTTTCCAAAGAGCTGCTGCAGGCCTGTAGGCTGGGGGTTGATCCATGGAGTCTGGCTCATGGACTCTTGCAGGGCTGGCTGGAGTAGGTGCAGAAGTGCTGCTCCTGCAGCAGTTTGGGATAAAGTGTGCAAATGCCTCTTGTGCTGAATCCATCAAGGTGACAGCAATTTGTGGGAGCTGATTTTAGGATACTTTCCCAGACTTTGCACCAAAGCAACAGAGAGGAGGAGTTCGTGACTTCCGCCCTGCTGACCTGGCTGGAGGGATTTAACGGGCAGTTGGAGAGTGGTAGGTCACATCACCCACTCCAAGAGTCTATCATCGAATAGGGACAATTTGTAGGGAGAAACACCAAGATGGTTCTTTCCGTTGGAATAGGAGCTGGATATTCAATGCATGGCACTGTGCAACAAAGAGGTGAGAACAAACCTTGCAGTCTTACTTTTTCTAAGTAAAATCGACATTGCACTTCCCAGGAGGACTTTGGGCTGACGGACAAGCTGTGGCATTTACTAAAAGCACTCCACTGAGAGACAGTGTCAGCCCAGCCCCATCCCTGGACAGGTAACCCGCGTGTGCCGGCCGCGTGCCGTGTGTGCCCTGCTGTCCCTCTGTGTGCTTGGGGGGTGCCTGGCAGCAGCACAGGCTGCTCTTAATGTTTGCTCTGCCTCTTCTGAGATAGTTTTAAGCAGTTGGGGTTTTTTAGCTTTGAATTCCAGTGGACCAGTGGCACCGATGTGGTTTGTGACTGATAGGTCAAACGATCCCTTCCATCCCTTGAGGTGTTGGGAGAATTGCATTCATGGCTCTGGCTGCAGTTTAGCCCATGAGCCTGTGAATCCCTAACAATTCCTTGTCGCCCTTGACCACCATAGCTTGCTGGGTGTTTATCAAATGATCCCATAAAAAAAGCCTGGGAATTCTTCCTGTCTATTTCTAGTGGCTGCTCAGCTGTCAGCAGGATCCCAGTGTGTGTTCAGCAGGGGTGAGAAGGCTGACTGCTGGCCTCACTAAGGGAAAAGGACATTGGGGGAGTTTTCCTCCTCTCTAGGACAATCACACCTCTATACCTGTCCTGATACCTGCCACAAAACACACGAGTCACGTCCTGACTTTCTGCTCAAAGGACCAGTGGCACCTGGCAGGTGCTGGCAGCCGCTGTAGTAACTCCCAGGGGCCATTTGTGTACATAATATTTTATCACTACCTGGATAATCCATTAGTAGCTGGGGGTTGTGTGTGTTTTTAGTGAGACTCCCTTGCACATAGTGGGAGACCACTGCAGAGTTGAAGCAAACAGCCTGATGTTACATGTGCTGTGAACGACTGTGCCCAGCATTCTGCTTGACTATTGCAATGGCATTTTTCTCCATTACAGTGACTATTAAAATCCAAAGTCTCGGCTGCTCTTGTGTGTTGTGGAATACCCTGGTGGCTGACAACAAACCCAGTCCCAAGGAATTACAACTTTTTATGTTGTTCTTAACACAGCCTTGTAACAGGATGTTGTAACATCCAGTGGACTTTGAAAAGCAAGCATAAAGTGGCATGGATTAATTTTCAGCTCTGTCCACTTTAGGCTGGGCTAAATCTGGGGTGGAATCTGATAAAACAGGTGCTCTTGATTATCTAACCCTGATACTAATATGAATGTAGAGTGTGGAACTAACGAGCTGTTTGATGACCATTAATATCAGATTCTCCTCGTGGATCCCTGTCACTGTGGGTTGCAGCAGCTCTGCTCTCCTGGCACATTAACAGAGGGACAGCAGTTTGCCGGGGAGCAGCACTCCTGTCCTTACCTGTGAGGTAAAGTAGTGTGTCATAAGCCCTTTGAAACAGATCCTGCTGTCCTGTTCTTAACCTTAAATACACTGTACTAAAGTTTATTGTAAGAGGTGAATTAATGAAAATAAACCTTTTATTTCTCTAGCATTTGGTTGTGGTTTTGATTTTTCAAGTTGTTGTATAGGGTGTGGCTGGTACTCAGGTTCAGTGGGGCTGTCTTGTGAAAGTTTTAAATCCTACTGATCCTTTTGGTCTGTTACAATTGTTTCTATTTTAGAACAAGAGAACATACTCCCTTGCTGCCGTGGGCACTTTGTTACCTAAAGAGAACTACACAGGCATCCAGTGATGGTATGCTCAGAAGACTTTATTATGAATGCAGAACTATTTATACAAGCATCCAGTGATGGCTGATCACATCACTGCTAACTTAGGGTAACTATTTACAATGGCAAGCTCTGAGATGAACTGGAAACGAGATGTCCATGGAGGAGCTCTGCTGCTAGTAGTGTTCCCTGGCAATGTAGTCCATGACGTTGGAGAGCGCTGGCACCACGCAGCAGCTGACGGCACTGCGGGTGATGCTCATGCTGTGGGCATCGTACCACTGGTTGGTGTCCTCCTCATAGCACTCGGTGGCCATGGTGGTGCTGACCCCATTAAAGCCCCCGACCACGAACAACAGGCCATCCATCACCTCAATGCCAAAGTTGCTGCGTGGATTGAGCATGGAGGGCACAGCGTGCCAAGCGTTGGCGACAGGGTTGTACGCTTCCACACTCTGGAGCCGGCTGTTCCCATCAAACCCTCCAACCTGTGAATGCCAAAGGGACAGAGCTGAAAGGGGCCTTTCCTCAGCCAGATCCTGTCACCCACCCGTGAAATGGGAACTGCTCCTGCCTCCCTGGCTTCAGTCTGAGCATGGTGGGAGATCACAAGATCTCCGAACATGGCTCCCATTGCAGTCTGCTGCCTGCTCTCTGAGGAGCTTTCCAAAGCACTTGATGCAACTGTCAATTTGGACAGTTCTCTAGAGGTTGGATGCAGTCCATGGAGAAGATAAACAAAGGATGAACAGGCCCGAGTCCCCTGCTCTGTGCTGCTGATGCTGTTGGCAGTGGCAGAAATGATGTTCTTGGCTGCAGCTGCTTAAATATTGCCAAACACCATGTTCATACCCGAAAGTGTGTGATGGGTGATAATATTGTGGGGAAGTGCATTAACCATTCCAGCTCTTGACTTCCCTAAACCTCATGTAAACACATGGCCACCCTGGAGGTCTGGGAACTGCAGCCACCCAAAGGACTGCAGTGCTGGGTGGTGTTGGCCCTTACCGCGTACACCTGGTTCCCGTATGCCATCACCCCAACTCCACTTCTCCTGCTGCTCATTGGGGCCATCAGGGACCACTGGTTTGTGGTGGGGTCGAACACTTCAGCTGAGCTGAGACACTGATCGCCGTCAAAGCCACCACAGATGTACACCTGGAAACAGGAGAGGTGGGAAAGTGTGAGTGGGGTGCTTAGACCCTTGGTGAGGAGATATGTTCAAGAGGAATGAATGGTGTATCAGGATTTTTGGGGTGTTTTGTTTTAGAACGGGAATGGTCTTGCCACCCTGGGTTTGAAGTAGCAGCAGTGCAAAGAGTTGATGCCAGCAAGATTTAGACTCTTGATTTTCCAAGCTGCATGAAGCAGACAGGCCTGGTATTGCACCTATGGCCAGCAAAAAGGCTGTTGGGCACCAGGTGGGCAGCAGCTGTGGAAGAGTTTTTGTACTCCTGGTCACAGCTCTGCCATACCGGGCAGGCTGCTTTATACCTGTAGCCCCAGAATTTAATGAATTGTTACAAATTTAAGTGTTACAAATTTAGTGAAGGTTTATGGGAACTCTCTTCATGCTGCAACCCCAACTGCTCTTAGCTGGGGTTAGTTTACCTTTCCATTCAGCGTGGTGGCACTGGCATCGCTCCTCTGCTCGTGCATGGGGGTGATCAGGGTCCACTGGTTGGTGTCTGGGTCATACCGCTCTGCCGTGTTGAGCCTCACGTACCCATCAAACCCTCCCATGGCATAGATGAAGCTGTCCACAACGGTGACACTGACATAGCAGCGCGGTGAGTGCATGGGTGCTACCTCCTGCCATGTCTTCTGGAGTGGATCAAACCTCTTGACGATGTTGAAATAATCTGTGCCATCAAATCCACCAATAACATAGACGTAGCCTTTCAAATAAGCCGAGCCATGATAGGCAACAGGGCTCTCCTGCTGCCAGGGGATGTTCAGCCACTTGTCAGTGCGGCCGTCGTAGGTCTCGATGGCGCTGGTCGCGCCGCCCCCGCTCCAGCCACCGATGGCAAAGAGGATGGAGTAGGGCAGGCGTGGCCGGGTGAGTGGGTTGGTGTTGACTGAGGAACTCTGGCCGTAGGAGTTCATGTCGTGGATTTGGGACAGGGCACTGCTGATGAGATCTTTGCAGCTGGCATTGTCCTTCACGTACTCGTGAGCTCTGACGTTGTTCAGGAAGTAGTCGGTCTGTATGAGTGCCAGTCGAACCTGAAACATGCAAGGAGGAGGTTGGAGCACTAGTACTGGGGGTTTCCCCTCTTGGTAGCCTTTGGGGACTGCTTCAAAGGGGTACTGCACCCACCTTGCTGAGCAAGCAGGCCATGTGCTGCCTCCTGTTCTGCGGGTCATGTGCAATCCACCTCAGCACAGCCTCAAACACGGCTTCTTCTCGCCGCACGTTAAGCTCATCCTTCTCAATGATGTGTGCCAGCTCCTCAGCAGAGAGGTCTGGGAACTCCTCGGACACTTGGGACACCTCCTGGAAGTGATGCAGGATGTACACGCAGGCAGCTGCGCGCAGCTCGGGGCAGTGGTAATAGTCAGTGAGTCTGTAAATGCCGATGCAATTCTCAAAGCACAGCCTGGATCTGTGGAACTCACAGCACAGGCTGATGATGCCCATGACATTGAACTGATCTGCGGCCACAAGCAAACTCTCAACATTGTCCTCCGTGATCGGTACTGTCCCGGTGTAGGCGTAATCGATGATGAGACCCATCATTTCAGCTGAAATGCCAGGAATTTGATAGACCATCTTGTCTGCGCTGTCCCACTTGGTAAACAGAGTCCTGAAAACATGGTGTTGCTGCATTAGAGGCTGCCCCTGGATCCCCTGTGCTCCCCCCACCTGCGGGGCACCAGTTTTGGCACTGGTAGGAGCCATTCTGGGAGGCTCCATGGTTTATTGATAAATGGTTTACTTGCTGGTTGTTTGAAAAAGGAGACAGCCTCTGGAGCTGGCGGGGCAGGGAGTTTTTCACCTGAGAGGAGCAGAGGGGCAGAATCCCCCCATCGCCTGCTGCCCACACTGTGGCTGTGAGCCCAGGACAATGGGGGGTTTCTGGGTGCCACTGCACACAGCCGGGCCATATTCAGCCTCTCACCCAACAGCACTCCCACTCCTTGTTCCCAAGGCTGCTCTCAATCCATTCATCCCCCAGCCTGGATTGATACCAAGGCTGGTTTGCCTCAACCCAGGTGCAGCACCAACACTTGGTCTTGAACCCCAGAGAATCACAGGGTGTGGGGAAGGCAGAGCTGCCCCCAGGCTGTCCAGGCTCCAGCCCTGCACTGTGTCTGGGGCTCCTCCCACCCCACTGGCAGAGCCACTGATATGTGCTGGGCTGTGGATTAATCCTGGTGTTCAGGGAGATCTGAGAAGGATGGGAAATGGCTTGAGGAGAGGTTCAGTGCTGGTGGAAGTATTGGAGGCATGCTGAGGCAGGATGACCTCAATCAGGGAATACTGTTTGTCCCTCTTCCCTTGTGTTGCAAGTACTGACCGGAAGTAGATACTGCAGCAAGAGAGGATGAGCTTGTGAGCCTTGAATTGCACCCCATCTGCACTGATGATCACATCACAGAATCTCCCTTCCAAGCGGAGATCATTGGAGATGCTACAACTCCTATCGCTCATCTTCCTCTCCGTGCTGGAGGATGAATATTTGTTGGGTGCCAAGCTATCCCCCTCGTTGGAGGCAGTGCACCTTGCTGAGGTGTGTGGAGCACTCTGGTGTTGTCCCCAAACATCCAGGCCTTGCTGGTTCTGGACTGTGCCCCGTAGTGACATCACAGATGCAGGCGTGACCCAGGCCCAGCATTCTGTGGTTGCCCCCAACCTTTGCTTCCCTGCAGCCCAGGTTATGCTGAGTCCCAGACCTGCACCGTGTTGATGGGTGCTTGCAGCAAAACCAGCCATGGGATCGAGCCCCTGGCAACTCTTCAGTAATAACTGTCCTGTGAAATTTTTGTAGAACAGCCCTGAAATATGGGTATGAACCACTGCTGAAGGGTCTTGTGCCACCTCGCCTAGGAGGAAGCTGAGGTACAGTTCAGCTGCTAACAGTGCTGTCACACACACACTGTCCCTTCTGCTTTGTCACTGAAGTTGTGCCAGGGGAGGCTTAGGTTGTATATTTGGAATTTTGGAAACTTTTTTTCTGGAGGGGCTGTCCAGCCCTAGCGCTGCCAAAGGCAATAATGGTGGATCCTCACCCCTGGAGGGGTTGAAAAGTCCTGTGGATGTGGCACTTAAGGACATCGGTTAGTGGTGGCCTTGGCAATGCTGGGCGATGGTTCTTTGAGGGTTTCTTCCCCCGCCAGTGTTCCCGGGGCTACGGAGTGGTTCAGTGCCGGGAGCCCTGCGGGCACGAACGGCCCGCCGACAAGTTTTTTTCTTTTTCTCTTTCTTTTTCTCTTTCTTTTTTAATATATCTTTCTCCTTCCCTGTTATAAATAAGTCAAAATTCATAATAAATTAAATGGTATCAGGGTCGATTTAAGTATAAGGGCTATTAGACTGTACGTGTATCCAAAGGTGTTATGTTTGGAATGTGCCTTGGCATGTTCCCTGGTAGCCCACCCAGAGTCACGGGTTACTCCTCTCGGTGATAACATTTGCATCTGAAGCACAAGCAGAACTTGGCAAGGGAAGTTTCAAGTACCCATCATTGGGAAGCCAGATATCCATCTGGCACATCAATCTACTCAAATCCACTCTGCCCCTGGAGAATCCTTTTTCCATCTGAAAGGAGCAACAGATATGATCATCTAAGCTTCTGTTCCTCCCTGGACTATGCTGATGAACGGACCTCTTGCCCAAGACTCTTTGTTTCAATTACACAAAGAGAGTTCCTGGAAACATCAACACCTGAACGGACCCCTGATCTCTGGACCGGAGGACCACAGAGGACCATAGAGGACAAGTTGAATATGAAAGAGACAAAGGATTCTCTCGCCAGCGGCAAAAAAAACAGAATAAAAACTGGACTCAGAAACCTCGAGTGTGTGCACTGCCACCCTGAACTGCTGGTGTTCAGGGCTGTGTATGTGGCACCCAGGGTCAAGAATTTAGGCTTGACCCCTGACATTTTATAGTGGCTATCCAAAATTGTCAATTTGATCATAAAATAAATCCTGTTTGTTTTTATATTAATAATTTGGCTCATGCAATTTATTAATTCGATTTAATTGGCATTTCATTTATAACAGAATCCAATCAAATTTAGGGCCAAATCCAACAATGTGAGGTTCAACCAGACCAAGTGCTGGGTCCTGCACTTTGGCCACAACAACCCCTGCAGAGCTACAGGCTGGGGACAGTGTGGGTGGGCAGTGGCCAGGCAGAACGGGAGCTGGGGCACTGATGGACAGCAGGCTGGACATGAGCCAGCAGAGTGCCCAGGTGGCCAAGAAGGCCAGTGGCACCTGGCCTGGATCAGGAATGGTGTGGCCAGTAGGACCAGGGCAGAGATTCTTCCCCTGTACTGGGCACAGGTGAGGCTGCACCTCGAGTGCTGTGTTCAGTTCTGGGCCCCCCAGTTTAGGAAGGACATTGAGGGGCTGGAGCGTGTCCAGAAAAGGGCAACAAGGCTGGTGAGGGGTCTGGAACACAAGTGCTGTGAGGAGCAGCTGAGGGAGCTGAGGTTGTTTCTCCTGCAGAAGAGCAGGCTCAGAGCACACCTCATCACTCTCTACAACTCCCTGACAGGACGGTGCTGCCAGGTGGGCGTCGGGCTCTTCTCCCAGGGAACGGGGACAGGACAAGAGGACACATCCCTAAGTTGCACCAGGGGAGGTTTACTTTGAACATTAGGAAGAGGTTCTTCACAGAAAGGGTGATTGAGCATTGGAATGGGCTGCCCAGGGAGGTGGTGGAGTCACCGTCCATGGGGGTGTCTAAGGAAAGACTGGATGTGGCACTGAGTGCCATGGTGTGGGGGCCAAGGTGGTGTTGGGTCACAGGTTGTTCTCAATGATCTCAAAGGTCTTTTCCAACCTGGCTGATTCTGTGATCTGTGGAACTGCAGGGCCCCAGGGAAGCAAGGGGCCTTTGTGACCCTGTGGGGCCTCGAGGAACTGAGAGGACCACAGTGACCCTGCGTCCTGAAGGCACCATAGAACCAAGGGGCCATTGTGGCACTGTGGGACCAAATGGAACCAAGGAGTCCATTGTGACACTCTGGGTCCTCGTGGATCCATGGAGGCCACTGTGGCACTCTGGGGTCTTGCTGAACCAAGGAGCCATGGTGGTACTGCAGACCCTTGTGGGATCCTGTGGCCCAATGGAACCAAGGGCCCACTGTGACACTGCAGGGCCTTGTGTAACTGAGGGGACATTGTTACACTGCAGGGACTCATGGAACTAAGGAACACTTGTGATCCTGAGGTGCCCCATGGAACCAAGGGTCCCTTGTGACACTGCAGGACCTTGTGCAAGCAGAGCTCCCCTGTGACCCTGCACCACCAAGGAGTCCATTGTGGCACTCTGGGGCCTCATGGAGCCAAAGGGCCACTGTGATACTGCAGGGCCTTGTGGAACCACAGAGACCATTGTGACAGTGCAGGACCTTGTTTAACGATGAGGCCATTGTGACACCGCAGTGCCCCATGGCACCAAGGGGCCACGGTGACACTACAGAGCCTCATGAAAACACGGAGATGTTTGTGACGTGCCAGGGTCTCATGGAACCATGCTGACACCAAGCTGGGTGTGAGTGTGGATCTGCTGCAGGGTAGGAGGGCTCTGCAGAGGGACCTGGGCAGGCTGGACTCAGGGGCCAAATTCAACAATGTGAGGTTCAGCAAGTCCAAGTATCAGGTCCTGCACTTTGGCAACAACAACCTCTACAGTGCTACAGGCTGGGGACAAAGTGACTGGATAACGGCAAGATAGGAAGGGACTTTGGGCACTGTCTTGGTTTGAAAGACAGGTGTCTGCCAAGGAAGGCAGGAGCCTCCCTTGTAATGAAGGATGCAACCCCCTTCCCTCTGAATTATTATAATTTTGAAATTAAGGGGCTTTCAGGCAAAGATATAAAGAATAGGAATAACAGTTCTTTACTAAAATACAGATGTATAAACAGGCAAACAAACAACAATAACTCTGGCAGTGACAGCAAACAGAAGCACAAACCCAGTGCAGCCTCTCTCGGCTGTCAGGCCCTTTCCCCTCTGGTGCAGTTCCAGTCACAGCCGGCAGGGGCGCTGGCGGCTCCCGGTGAGCAGGGCAGGTGCGATGGTTCCCCCGCGGCTGCAGGGGGCGCTCCGGAGCGAGCTGGGGGAGCACGCAGTGATGGCGGATTAGATCCCGGGAAAAGGGATGGAAGAAAGGCTTCACAAACCTCCCTGGGCAGCTGATCCTGGGGTCTCTCCAGGCTCTCCTGGCCAGGCAGGCTGGGGCCGCAGTAGGAGCACAAATTCCGGGTGGCAGGCGAGATGTATTGAGCTGCGGAGCTGTGGCAGGGATCCCCGGAGGTCTCGGCAGGCAGAATGGGCAGGGCTACAGAGCAGCAAAGGCTGGAGGTAGCAGGGTGCCTGAAGCCCAGCTCCCTGGGTTCATCCTGGAGAAGAGGAGGCTCAGGGGACACAAGGAGGTGTTAGGGCACGGGTTGGGCTTGATGATCTCCAAGGTCAAAGGTTTCAACCTGGTTAATTCTGGGATTCTCTGAAACCACCCTTGAAGCAGCTGCAGGATGAGCCCTGGGCCTCCTCTTCAGAAGGTCCAGCAGCCCATGGCCCTCAGCTTCTCCACACAGGCCCCAAAGCAAATCCTGTCAGTCCTGCAGAGCCTCCACACCCCACCTTGGCAGATGTCTGGGCCCTCTAAGGTGTTTGCAAATGAAAACATTCTGCTCATAGTCTAAGAAAATGCTCAGATGACAGAGCCAGCCAGACCTGTCTATCCTGGCTACTTTTGCCTGGGTGCAGTCCTTGGAGAGATGGAAATTGGGAGGTCGAATCCCAGTTTTGGCCAGGGACACCTGGACAAGAACGACCGCTCCTTTCCATTCAAAGGAGAGCAGAGCCCCAGTGTTTGTTGGTAGATGAGGGACAGCCCCCAGGAGCCCAAGCCAGCCAGATTTGGCTCTCCTGGAAGTTTTGGCTTGGAGCATCCCTTGGATAGGTGGAATTTGGGAGGCCAAATCCCAGTTTTGGCCATGGTCCCTGGAGAAGATGGACAGCTCTTTTCCATAGGAGGGAAGGAACAGATCCCTGTTGTTTCAGGGGCAGATGAGAGGTGACCACCAGAGGCCAAGGTCAGCCAGACTTGACAGTACTGGCAGATTTTGTCTGGGACCACCCCCAGATACAGAGAATTTTTTAGGGGGTGTAACAATTTTGGCCATAGACACCTGGATGAAAAGAACCGTTCTTTTCTATAGGAAGGAAAGCACAGAGCCCAAATGTTTCAGGGGCAGATGAGAGGTGCCTCCTGGGAGGCCAAGCCAGCCCGACCTGTTTGTCCTGGCAGCTTTTGCCAGGGAGGAATCCTTGGATATACAGAATTGGACAGGTAGAATACCAGTTTTGGCCATGGGCACTGTGACGAGAACGATGGCTCTTTTCCATTGGCAGCAAAGCACCAAACCCCAGTGTTTGGAGGTAGATGACAGACAGCCCTCAGGAGGCCAAGCCAGCCAGACCTTTCTCCTGGAAGTTTTGACCAGGTGCAATACTTGGCTACATGGAATTATGAAGGCCAAATCCCAGTTTCGGCCATGGCCCCTGGATGAGAAGACTGGTTCTTTTCCATGGGCAGGCAGGAAGGCAGAGAATCCCAGTGTTTGAGGGGTTGAGAGAGAGGTGATCACCAGAGGGCAAGGCCAGCCAGAGCTGGCAGGTTTGTTCTGGGAGAAACCCCGGCATATATGGAATGTTTTAGGGGGAGTAACAATTTCAGCCATGGACCCCTGGAGGAGAAGGACAGTTCTTTTCCATAGGAAGGAAAGCACAGAGCCCCAGTGCTTCAGTGGCTGATGAGAGGCAGCTCTCGACTTGCTAAAATAAAGCCTGAGCTGTCTGGCGGCCCACAGGAGGCCAAACCAGCGAGACCTGTTCCATGTTCCCCTGGTTCCATGAGGCCCTGCAGTGTCACAATGTTCTCCTTGTTCCTGCAGTGTCACAATGTTCTCCTTGTTCCTGCAGTGTCACAATGGCCCCTTGCCCCTGCAGTGTCACAATGGCCCCTTTGCTTCCATGAGGCCCTGCAGGGTCACAATCACCCTTTGGTTCTGTGAGGCCCCACAGTGTCACCATGGTCTCCACAATTCCATGGGGCCTTGCAATGCCACAATGGTCTCCATGGATTCACGGTGTCCCGCAGGATCACAATGGCCCTTTGGCTCCACCAGGCCCTTCAATGCAACAATGGCCTCTTGGTTCCACAAAGCCCTGCTGCTTCACACTGGCCCCTTGGGACCATGTGGCCCAAGAGTGCCACAGTGATCACCTTGGTTCCACAGGTCCCACAGCGTAGAAGTGCTCCCTTAGTCCCACGAGGCCCTGCAGTGTCTCAGTGGTCTCCATAGGAAGGAAACCACCAAGCTCCAGTGTTGCAGGGGACAGGAGAGGCAGCCACAAGAGGCCAAGACCAGCCAGACCTGTCTGTCTGTGTACTGTCCTAAGGCAAACCCTGTGTGTGTGTGTCAGACTAAGAGCAGGACAATCCTCAAGAAATGCTTGCTTAGAGAAGGAAAAGGGAACTTCTTTGGGTCTTCTGCCACTTATTCATGGCATCATTTTGAAGCTTTAGAACTTCCTTTGGCAACCCAATTTTCCAGATTGGGAAACAGTTTCCAACACACACTCCTTACAAAAACACTCCAGAGAGCCCTGTTAACCACACCTCATCCTCCAGTCACAAATGCAATTGTTTCCTCAAAATCAAGGAACAGAAAGCTGAAGCAGCCACTCCAACCCAGCAGTTTCCAACCGATTTTATTCTCTGCTTTCCAGGTCTTACTTTGTAGCAAATGGGGTGTCTCCAAGCACAGAGAAATGTTCCTGAGGAGCATCCCAGCATGGTGCTCCAGCCCAAAAGCTGCAATTTGGGAGCCCCTGCACCTGTGCTTTGAGGTGTGGCCGAGAGCACTCAGGGAATGCAGCTCGGGCCTGTGGGGGTCAGACACGGCCTAATGCATGGCACAGACCCAGCAGAGAAGGCACTGTTGGCATGAGAGCTGGAAGAATCCCAAACACAGCCCCCCCTACCTGCACACTTATTGGCCATTCCCATGGCCTCTCTGCATGTCCATCTGTGCCTCAGCCTTCATTCCCATCTGGAAGCAGTCAGCGCAGGGAGGATTGGTCCCCAGCAGGAGTGGATCCCGGCTGGGAACACACCTGGCAGTGCTGGTTTGCAGAAGTGTCTTGGTTTTAAAGACAGGTGTCTGCCAAGGAAGGCGGGAACCTCCCTTGGAATTGAAAATGTGGCCCCCTTCTCTCCCAATTATCAGAACTTTGAAATTACGGAGCTTTCAGGCAAAGATGTGGGAAAAGAAATACCTGTCCTTTACCAGTAGTGATATATTGGTATAACCAGACAAACAACAACAAGGGCAGCAGCAACAAACAAAAGCACAAACCCAGTAACAGCCTTGTCTCCCTTGGAGCACTTTCCCCTGTGGTGCAGTTCCGCTCACGGCCAGCAGGGGCGCTGGTGGCTCCCGGCCGGGCAGGGCGGGTGCCATGATTCCCCCACGGCTGCAGAGGGCGCTGTGGCGCGAGCTCAGCCGCCGCTCTCAGGCGGTAATGGCGGCGCAGGCGGCGGGACGGGATGGAAAAGGGGCTTCCTTTGGAAACCCCCGGGGCAGCCGGGCCCGGTGCCCCTCCGGATGGCAAAAGGAGTGAGGAGTGGCCTGGCGGGGCACAGGATGCTCCTGGGTCCTGGCACAGCACGCACCGGCCCTGGGCTCCCAAGTGTCAGAGGAGCAGAGAAGCAAGCTGGCCAGCCCTAGCCACAGGGCTGAAGACTAAAAACAAGAGAGAAAAAAAAGAAAGGGGTAACACACATGGCAGCAGGATCTGCAGTCAGAGGCACCACGGCGCATGGCAGCCGAGATGATTGCCCCACCAGAAGGAAGCAGCAGCCCTTGGCCCCAACCCTCGTGACATCCCGGGCTGCCCCTCATCCATTGCCATACTCCCAGAGCCAGGGGAGGCAGTGACCATTCTGGACACAAAACAAAAACAAACCCAGCCATGGATATGGGATATAAACCATCCCCAAACCATGCCTAAGCCACATGCTCATATGAAGATAGGAGAATTTGGGATCAACAGGCTCAGGCTCCCCTGTTTTTCCTCCCGGTAGATGCTCAAAACTCTCAAAAGAGATTGATGATGATGAGGCCCTGCAGTGTCACAAGGTTCTGTTGGTTCCATGAGGCCCTGCAGTGTCACAATTGCCCCTGGGTTCCATGTCCCCCACAGTGTCACAGTGGCCTCTGGGCACCATGAGGCCCTGCAGTGTCACAGGGTCACCTTGGCCTCCTGTGTCATTCACACAATGGGAACAGCACTGGTGAGTTCTGATCATCTCATTCCCCTTTCTCCAGGGAAGGTCGAGGCCCTCCTTGTCTGCTCTCTCCTGGTAGGACAGCTGGGAGCAAGAACATTTCTGTCTCTCTTCGCTGCCAAAGTTCTGTGTGAGAGGTTCACAGAGTGCAAACAAGCAGTGTGTGAGCCCCTGGGTGTGTTTCTCTTTCCTAAATGTGCTCTGTGCTTTGCCAAGGTAACGGTGCCATCTGCTAGAGGGCAGTGGCACTCGTGCCTGCAGAACCCCTTGTGAGTGCACAGGAGAGATGCTCCCCAGCCGGGGCTGCTTTCCTGCTCTGGGATGACAAGGCAAGAAAGGCAGAGGAGAGAGATGTCAGGGAGAGACATTTGCAATGGCCCTGCCCAAGGCAGCTGAGATGAAAATCACTGTGACACTGGGGGCTGTTCCTGCAGCCACAGCCAGAAGTGTCAGGGCTCTGTCGGGTGCCCAGGCCTGAGCTGGGCTCATGCCCTGCTCACAGCCCCAGGGCTGCTCAGGGACACGAGTCCTTCCCTGGCACACTCACAGACACTTCATTGCAGCTCGGGCAGGGGCTCCCTGGGCTCTGCTGCCCCTGCCAGAGCCTGGCAGGGACCTCAGCCCTGCGGCTGTCACCCTGCCCTGGCCCTGCCCGAGGTGCCCCACGGCCGCAGGGATGGGCACGGGGAGCTCTGTGCACAGGAGCTCATCCCAGCCCTGCATCCAGGGGCTTCCCAGGGCACGGCACTCTCTGGAAACTCCAGCAGCAACTGAAGCTGTTGGTGCTCACTGGGGTTATGTCCCCTCACACACACACAGGATGTTCAGGGCTGTGTCTTGTCCGTGCACTGCAAACACAGACTCCTGAGCCGCTCACTGCACGTCCCTCCATGGAGGGAAGAACAACCTCTGTGACCTGGGGTGAGAGGCCACTGCTGGCAGCGGCGCTGGCTTTGCCAGGGCACTGCTGGCTGCCCCCACCCTGAACACGGCCACCCTTTGCTGTTCAGGGCTGGTGTCCTCTCCAGGGCGCTGCCTTGGGCACATCCTTGAGACAAAATTGGGAAGGAGATGGAAGCTTTCAGGGATGGGGATGAGATGGAGGGGGGCTTTAGGTGGGCAAATGTGGCTGTGCTGAGGAACAGGGAGAGCACGGCCGGGTGAGGGAGGCACGTGGAAAAGGCTTTGTGCCATCCCTGCTCAGAGGGGATCCTCAGCGCGGCCCTGAAGATCTGCACATAGGAGAAAACCATGAACACAAAACAGCCAAATGCTAAGGAGGTAGTGAAAATGGAAACACCAAATTTCCTGAGGTAGGATTTGGAGCAGGAGAGCTTGAAGATGTGTGGGATTTCACAGAAGAACTGGCCCAGGGCATTACCCTGGCACAGGGGCAGGGAAAATGTATTGGCTGTGTGCAGCAGAGCATTGAGAAAGGCACTGGCCCAGGCAGCTGCTGCCATGTGGGCACAAGCTCTGCTGCCCAGGAGGGTCCTGTAGTGCAGGGGTTTGCAGATGGACACGTAGCGGCCTTTTCCTCTAGAGTGCATTGGCACTGGCATTTCCCTAAAGCTTTGGCTTTTGCCACCTCAGCTACAAAAGAGAGCTGCTTCTTTCATCTCTGCTTTTGACTTCTAGACTAGGTGGTGGTCATCCTGACCACTGACTCTTCTTTTCAGCCAAATACTGGAAAGAAATGCTACTGACAGCTGTTCCCTGACAGCTCTCAGCTGCTAACTTGACCTTTGAGGCAATACAATCTTTGCTCCTTCCATTCCCATGTATTCTGTATTCTTTGGAGCCACGCAAAAATGGTTTCTCGGAAGAACAGCGGCAAACAGGTGCCACACCCATGAGGGACAGGAGATCTGCCAGGGGCTGCTCTGTGCCGCAGAAAAGACATTGCCAGCATCCAGGTGTCTTTGCCATGCCTTCAGACCACAGCTATAAATGCTGACCAGTACTGAGGGACGGCAGCATCTCAAGGCAGTGTCTGAACAGCTTTGGAGCTTGCCTGACATCACGCTGGGCACATGAGACAGCAGCAAAATATACAGCCCCCCCCTTTGAAGAAGGAACGGTGGTTGCACTCACCCTTTGCCAATAGTTTCCAGTTCTGTGTATTTGGCCTCGGCATCTCCCTCGCTCACCAGCATCCCTGAAAGGAACCAAAGGAAAGATGCTCACTTCACAACAGAGATGCCACCCTGAAGCAGATCAGAAAGGCAGCCCCACTCTCTCTGCCCACTCTCCTCGGGGACTCCAGGCCCTTTCTTCTCAGTCAGTTGGCAAAACACAACAACGGCACCACAACATCACCACCACCACAACAACAGCAACAAAACAGTCAGCTCTGCAGCACAGATTGCCTGCACAAAGCCTGACTGTCTAAACTAAATACTAAGCACATGGAGAATCAGTCAGAGGAGACA
>JACBWW010001053.1:0-16740 GCA_020086605.1 Lanius collurio
CTGGGAAGGTCTTTCCGTGCCCAGGCTTTGCTGCGGCCAAGGAAAGCTCCTGGCTCAGGGTCACCTTTGGTGCTCGGCCAGACCCCCCGAGTGGCCCAGCAGCAGCAGAGAATTCCAGCCCAGCCCCGGCACGGGCAGGGCGGCCCTGGGCGGGCTGCGGGAGCCGGCAGCGGCTGAGCTCAGAGCAGCTGAGCCCGGGGGCTGCTGGCCAAGGCCGAGGCCGAGCGAGCATTTCTCAGCTCACAGGGCGGCCTGGAAAGGTGCTGGGGGGATCATTCAGCCCTCAGGGCGCTCCCAGTCGCTCCCAGTATTTCCATGTCCGTGGTGCCAGTGCTGCTCGCAGCCCTGATCCGTGGCCATGGGAATGTCCCGCTCCCTTCCCGGGCCAGGGTCACACCTGAGCCAGGTGTGCAGGGCAGGACCTTGCCCTGAGCCCAAGCCCTGTCCCCCCTGCAGGATCTGCTTCCCCTCGGCCTCTTCCTCCTGCGGCCCCAAGCCCAGCTCGGTGCTGAACGATGGGCGCTGGGCCGGAGTCATCCCCCGGCGGGGGCTGCGCACCCCCTCTGCCCCCTCCCCAAATTCCCTCCTGGGGTAGGAGGGGCTGGCTCAAGAGCCCTGTGGGCAGGAAAAAGAGGGTGACACCAGCATGGGGTGTCACACACGCTCTGGGGGGACACACACGGCCCCTTGGGACCCCCTCACCCTCTCAAAACCCCTTCTCATCTCCCCCAAGACCCCCTCAAATTCTCTTCAAGACACACAGCCCTGCCAGCACCCCAAAACTCCCTCACAGACTGCCCCAAAAGCCCCCCAAACAACCTCCCAGCACCATAAGTGGCCACAAGAGGCACAAAATCCTCTCCCAATGCCCCCAGGAGCCCCAAGACCTTCTCCCACCCCCATGGCCCTGACCAGGACAGGTTGGTGGACAGGAACATTCACAGACCAGAACAGTGTGGACACTTCAGCAGAGATTTGGGCACTTTGGGGATGATACCCCTGATGGACAGACGCAGGCCAGGGACTGGGACAGACACCTGCAATTCCAGGAGGACAGGCAGGCTCAGGTGGACACGTTCTGCCAGCACAACTATGAGATTGTGGCCCCAATCTGCCTAGCTTCACTGCCCCACAACACCCAAATCCTCCTGAATAGTCCCCTGAACCATAAATTCATCCCTAAATCCAAGTGTGGGAACCCAGAATATGCAGAATATTTCCCTGCCTATTTTGAGGCATTTATACCCCCCTGGAAACCCCCCTGTACAACACTGCTTTTAACCTTTGTCCACGGAAAAGGCTGCTAAGCCTTTAGAATGAATTAAAATTTATAAAGGTGTAAGTCAGGTGGCTGTATAATATGTAAATTGTCACAGGGTGAAAATCTTAAGAGTTCTTACTTTTTTTAGCATAGTCAGTAGATAAAGCAGAAAAGAGCAAGATGGAGGATTGTTGTTGTTCACCAGATCGCCTCCTTCTTCACCTACTCCATATTTTGCAGTACTGGTAGCATGAAATAATTGGTTAAAAATTGCCCCAGTGGAAGGCTACGTGTCTAAGGCATTTGTAGAAAAATAAAAATGATGTATAATTGGTTGATCTGTCTATAAAAGGGTGGCAGATTTTTTGTACTGTGCCTTTTGCATATTCTCAGCTTCATGCTATGCTGCCAACTTGTACTTTACTGATAAAATAGCAATAAACAACCTTGAGTCCAAGTAGATTCAGAAGTCCTGCTCATCTCTTATTAGCAGCAAGGATTAACTACCCCATATGGGGAAGACTGTGGGGGTCATCCACCCTCACACCAAGTAAAATGGTGCAGCTTTAGATACCTTTGTTTCATTTCTTTATTTTACCCCAATTTTGCTTGTTTTGACAGGATGAAGGAGGAAACTCTTTAGGTTTGAAAAGAACTCCAAGGTCATCCAGGGCTGCTTGATGCCACCAGAAGAAGCAATGGGACAGAGCAGATAAGATTTTTTGGGCTATAAGGTCAATAAATCCACTCTTGCCAATGAATTTCCCATGTTGATCTAAATCCCAATGGATATTCCTGTCCCTGCATTCACCCAGGAGAACGTGGATAGCACCAGCCAGGGCCTTCCCAACACGGATAACCAGGAATGTGGGTATCCAGGGCTCTTCCCAATGTGGGTCCTCTGATGGGAGATAAAGTTGGAGCAGAGGACAAAGCTCTCCCTGCAGTCGGGGCTCTCGCAGGGCTTCCCTTACCGGTGCCTCCGTTGATGTCTGGTCAAGTGAGAGCTCTGTGAGAAGCTCTTCCCACATTCGGGACAGTCGTAGGGCCTCTCCCCAGTGTGGATGCGCCGGTGCCTGACGAGGTCGGAGTTGTTCCTGAAGCCCTTCCCGCAGTCGGGGCAGCGGAAGGGCCTCTCCTCTGTGTGAATCCACTGGTGCCGGAGGAGACTGGAGCTGGTGTGAAACCTCTTCCCACACTCAGGACGCTCATAGGGCCTCTCCCCTGTGTGGATCCTCTGGCAGCTGATCAGGTCAGAGCTCTCTGTGAAGCTCTTCCCACATTCCCCACATTCATAGGGCCTCTCCCCAGTGTGGATCCTCTGGTGGCGGATCAGGCTGGAGCTGCAGCTGAAGCTCTCCCCACATTCCCCACACTTGTGAAGCTGCTCATGAACCACCAGGTCTGAGCTCTGGCTTGATCTCCGGCCGCCTTCCTGGCACAGGGTGGGTCTTTCCTCCTCAGAGCACCCTGGACTGGGTTTGCAGCCCCTCCTCCTGTGGGATCTCTGTGACTTTTCCTCCCCGTTGGATTCCTGCGCTGTGGAGCCGCTCAAAACGGCCTCTCCCACCAGGTTCTGCTGTGGGGATTTGTCCTCCCTGGGTTCTGTCCTCAGCTCCTTGTCTGGGGGAGGAAGGACAAGGAGAGGATGGGATTTGCCTCCGTGCCACAGGAAGGGGAAGGAGATCCCCCGAGTCCATCCCTGGCAGGACGGCATCAGCAGCGAGGTTGTCCTGCAGCCGGGGGCGATGCTGGGCTGGGAGATGGAGCAGGAGAGAGGGGGAAAGGGGCACTGACTTCCTCCTCACCTGCCTGGGTGTCCTGGGGCATCTTCCTCTTCCTCATAGCTTCCTCCTCCACTTGGCCAAGGTTTGGGAATGGGAAACCCTGGTTTGGGGAGAAACAGGGGATGAGCATGTTGAGTTTGAAGTTCCCTCTGCCCAAATCCATCTCTACAAGTCACTGGGCATCGTGAAAAACCTGGCCATCCATAAAAACCTCCCAAACATCAAGATCCAGCCCTGGAAAAGGCTCCCAGGAGTTCCCTGCCTCTGGTCCCTCCCCTTTGGTGTAGAGGGGTTCCCCCCTGTCCCAGCTGCTGAGGGTTATGCTTGTATTGGGGGTCCCCCTTCTACTCGGTCCCTGCCCTCAGTCCCAGGAAGCTGAAAAGTTCCCCCCTCTTCTCTCTCCCCACTTATGGATGCCAGGGTACCCCACATATGGTGTCAAAGTCCTCCCCTTATTGTCTGCTTCAGGCTGCTGGGGGTCCAAGGAGTCCCCCCTGCCCCTCTCCAGGCTGTTGAGGGTCCCACAAATCGTGGCGCATCCCCACCTCTGGGCTCCCCACTTTGGGGTTCTGGGGGTCACAGGGGGTCTGCTCCTCCAGGCTGCCAGGGCTCCCCTGGTCCTGCTATTTCCCCTCTCCACTCTCCCCACTCCAGGGGTCCGGAGGTTCCCCCCTCTGGCTCCAATGGGGGGTCCTGCAGGCCCCTGACTCCCAGACGGAGGCAACGGTGCCTGACCTGGGCAGACCCAACCCCCACTGCGGGAGGGACCCGACTGCCTCCCACCTCTGCCAGGGCTCTGCCAGCAGCTGCCACAGGGACCCCCCAAAAACACCTCCTGGGGACCCCTCAATGTCCCCCCAAGGGGCACCTACGGCTTAGCTTTGGAGTCCTGTACCATCCAAACATTCCCCATAAAAAACATCGGCCCAGGGACTCCCCAGGATATTTGGGCCAAACTCTCCCTCCCCCATCACCTGTGGGATGGGGGGGGGTTGAAGATTCTTGGGGTGTGGGGCCTGCAAATTCTGGGAGATCTGGACCCACGAGTTTTCTCCTCTTCCTCCTCCTTCATCTCGTCTTCCTTCATCCGTCCTCCTCTGTAGGGTCTGACATGCCCCTGTCCTGGCAGGAAGCCCTTGTTTAGATAAAGGGAACTGCAACATCTCCAGACAGGCCCCTGCCCTGGCAGGGAGGCCTGGAGATAAGGAAGTTGCACAATCTCCCTCCAGGCCCCTCTTGGGGAAACAAAGAGCCTTTTTAGTTACTGCGAGAAAAGATAGACCCAAGATCCTCTAGGAAACTGTATGGGAAATACCCTAGTGCCCACTGGTTTTTTACCCTTGTACGCCCACCTCTGTACCCCCATAAAAGAGACCCCTCTGTCCCGAGTCGGGGGAGGATTCGTCTCTGGTCACCCCTTCGTGGAAGATGCAAGAATAAAGCTGCTTCTGCGGAACCACCGGCCGTCTCCTCTCCTCTCTCTATCCGAGCCTGGCCAAGGCGGGTTTTGCCTTGCAGAGCCGAGCTGAAATCACTTGCTGAATCACTAAGAGCTGATGGCTGCTTGTTGCCGGCTGCCCGTCCGAAGAAACCACAAAACAACCGAAGCCGTTTTATGCGGTGCTTTATTAGGGCCCGGCAGGTCTGAGGACTCGCGTCCAAAGTCAGACACCTCCGACCCTCTAAGATTTTCACACACTTTATATACTTTTATGAACAGATTACTTCATACCACACAAACTTAATTTTTAACTTGACTTACATAACGGTTATCATATTCTTTTGAGATTTATGGTTCCATTCTACTATTCTTTTTAGATTATAAATTCTACATGGTTGTCTAAACATACAATTATTGTAACAGCTGGGTACAGGTAATCATGTCCTTTCTACAAGTTCAGCATGCTCCACTAAGTCCTTTGATTATACAGAGGCAAAACCTACATGCTCTTGCCAAGTGGTTGCTACATCTACATTCCACGACTAGGCCGCAGCTAAGCCTTAGCACAACTACTACTATTTGCTTCTACTTGCAACAACTCCCCCCTTTTGAGCATTCTTCATTTCTTGCAAGGATGCTCAATCTTGTTTTCTCTTCATGATCTTGCTTCGAGCTCCATAGATTCTTTATAGGGTGGTGGAGGTGATGGTTTCTTGGTTGTATGTCAGGTACAGGATTCTCCAGAGGAAGAGGACGATTCCACTGCAAAGCACCTCTCAAGGCGGTGAGAACTCTGTTAAGTGACATAACATAATTGAAAATTATCTGGTCACCTGACACATACATATCTCCTTTCAGTGTGGTAGCATGATAAGGTTTCCCATACAAAATTTCATACGGGCTAACTCCTATCCTTTCTCTGGGTTTAATTCTGATTCTAAGCAGAGCTAACGGTAGTGCCTGGGGCCATTGTAATTTTGCTTCTTGACAAATTTTCTTAACTTGATTTTTCAAGGTCTGATTCATCCTTTCTACCTGACCACTAGACTGGGGTCTCCAGGGAGTATGAAGGTTCCATGTAATACCTAGCATCCGAGCCACATCCTGAACTACTCCTGCCACAAAGTGCAGTCCCCTATCTGATGACAATCCTAGTGGTACTTCAAACCTGGGAATTATTTCTTTTAGCAGTGTCTTAACTACTTCTTTGGCCTGATTCGTTCTGCATGGAAAAGCTTCTGGCCACGCAGAAAAGGTACACATGTACACCAGCAAATAGTTGTAGTTCTGGGCTTTGGGTAGTTCAGAGAAATCTACTTGCCAGTAGTCACCTGGTTCTGGCCCTGCCTGAATTTTTCCTAACTGAATTTGCTTCCTAACAATAGGGTTATTTCTTAAGCAGATTGGACACATTGCATTCACCCGTTTCGCTAACATTAACATCTGGTTAGAAATTATTTCTTCTTTTAAAAATTTTACCAAAGCCTCTGCACCCCAATGGCATTTATTATGCTCAGTCTCTAAGATTGTTTTCATGATTTTGGTGGGTACCAGAACTTGTCCTGAGGATGTTACATACCAGCCAGTGGCATTCTTCTGAGCTTGTGTTAAATTTGCTAGTTTCTCGTCTTCTTCTGAGTATTGTGGTTTCTGTGCAAGGAAAGGGGTCACCGGACTTACCCTTGTAGGAATGACGGCCATTTGTGTCCATACTTTCCGTGCAGCACCTTTTGCAGCCATATCTGCCAGTCTATTCCCTTGAAATATCTTTCCTTCTTCTCATTGATGACCTCTCACGTGCATCACTGCCACTTTTGCAGGTTTATGGACAGCATCCAACAAGTCCAATATCTCTGCTCGATGTTTTATCGCAGTTCCTTGAGAGCTCAACAGCCCTCGTTCCTTCCACAGTGCTCCATGAATGTGCACTACTCCGAATGCATATTTTGAATCTGTCCATATATTTACCTTCTTGCCAGTACTGAGAATGAGGGCTCTCGTCAGTCCGATGATTTCTGCTTTCTGGGCCGACGTTCCGGGAGTTAATGCTTTTGCTTCGATTACCTGCGTGGTAGTAACAACAGCATACCCAGCATACCTGGTTCCGTTCTCCACAAAGCTGGATCCATCCGTGAACAATTCCCACTCAGGGTCTCCCATGGGTTCGTCCTTCAGGTCCATTCGGCTGGCGTACACCTGTTCAATGGTTTCTACGCAATCATGGGCTAACTCGCCCTCATCCCGCTCGCTGCGGAGGAATTCTGCTGGGTTAATGTGGTTAGTAGTTTTTAGCTCCACATCATCTTGTTCCCTTAATACTGCCTGGTATTGCATCATCCTGTTTGAGGATAGCCAATGACCCCCCTTTTGTTCCAAAACTGCCAACACCGTGTGGGGTACAAACACATCCATCTTTCTTCCTAGGGTAAGTTTCCGTGCTTCTTGAATAAGGATCACAGTAGCTGCCACTGCTCGTAAGCAGGCTGGCCACACGGTGCTGACATTATCCAGCTGTTTTGAGAAATATCCCACCGGGCGCTTCCAGGACCCTATTTTCTGAGTTAGCACTCCCAACGCAAGCCTTTGCCTTTCGTTAACATACAGCTGAAAGTCTTTGTTTAAGTCTGGCAGCCCTAGGGCAGGGGCTTCTTTCAAGGCTCGTTTAAGGTCCTGGAAGGCTTTCTCTCGTTGCGAGGTCCAGTCTAGTTGTGATTCTTTCAATGCCTCGTACAGAGGTTTGGCTAGCAGTCCGAAATTTGGTATCCACAGCCGACACCAACCTACCATACCCAGAAAGGACCTCAGCTCCTGATGATTTCTGGGTAGAGGTATAGCGCAGATTGCTTCTATCCTGTTAGTCCCTAGTTTCCTTTGACCTTGTGTTATTTCACATCCCAGATAAAGCACACTTTCTTTCAGGACTTGAGCCTTTTCTTTTGATACTCTATACCCCGCTTGTCCCAGCATGTTAAGTAATGCAATGGTTAGCTTGAGGCACAAGTTTCTCTCATCAGTGGCCAACAAAATGTCATCCACATATTGTAAAAGGACATAAGAAAAGGGAGACTCTTTTACCTGTGTAGTCTTCCACTCTTCTAATTCTTTGGCCAACTGATTCCCAAAAATCATGGGGCTGTTCTTGAATCCTTGAGGCAATCGAGTCCATGTGAGTTGTTTCTTCCTTCCAGAATTCGGATTTTCCCATTCAAAAGCAAAATATTTCCTACTTTCAAATGCCAAAGGGATGCAAAAGAAAGCATCTTTCAAATCAATCACTGTAAACCATTTCAATTTTTCCGACACAGGTGTTAACAACGTGTATGGATTAGCAACTACAGGATGAATGTCTTTAACAACAGCATTAATAGCTCGCAAATCCTGAACTAACCTATACTTACCATTTGGCTTTTTAACTGGGAAGATGGGAGTATTACATTCTGATTCACATTCTTGTAAGATTCCTTGAGTCAGATACTGGGCTATCAAAGGGGCTACTCCCCTTCTGGCTTCCAATTTAATGGGATATTGTTTTATCCTTACTGGCTGAGCCCATTCTTTTAGTTCAATTACAACTGGCTGGGCTGCCTTAGATTTTCCCGGGGATCCTGTTTCCCACACCCAAGGCACTACTGCTTGCTCTACTTCTTCAGGTACAGGGGTAGGATCTATTTCCTTTATTGCAAAAATTTTTCCGATATCTTCATCTGGAATTTCTAACTTCACTCTCCCCTTTTCAAATATTATTTTACCATTCAACAGGGACAGCAGATCTCTTCCAAGCAATGGCTTTGGGCAGTTAGGCATGTATAAAAATTGGTGATCTAATTCTTTTCCCCCAAATTTTAAGCTTACCGGTTGCAAAAATGGTCTTTCCTCTAATTGCCCCATTGCCCCTACTACTTGAACAGTAGTATCACTTAATGGACCCAATTGTTTATTAAGCACTGAGTAAGTAGCCCCCGTATCTACCATAAATTCTTGTGGTTTTCCATCTATTTCTATCCGTACTTTAAGGTCCCGTTCTAGACAGCTCTGATGCTGATAATTTCCCAAAACCATTGCTTGGGCGCCATCTGCTGGTGTCATTGGGTAATGGCTTGCAGCACCCAAATTGCCACCAGCCATCCCATTTCGTACCGGGCATTCATTTTTCCAATGTCCTATTTGTCGGCAAAAAGCACATTGATTTAGACCCAAACTCCCTTGCCCTTGATACAACCCCATTCCTCCCGTCCCATTAAATTGGAATCCTCCCCAGCCTCGACCATTACCTCTACCCCGATTAAAGCCACCCCTACCCCGTCCACGGCCTCTCTGCCCCCCCGATTGTTGGAATAACTGCCAAGATTCCTGCTTGCTGCCGCTTTGCAGCCTCTTTCTCTCGGTTGTTATATACCTTCCAAGCCACTTCTAACATTTTATCCAAATTCCTAGTATCCTCCCCTTCCAACTTTTGTAGCTTTTTCCTGATATCATCTTGGGATTGTCCCATAAAAAGCAGGGCTAGCTGTAATTTTCTTGCTTGCTCTTCTATCTCCAAATTGGTAAATTGTCTAGCTGTTTCCTTCAGCCTTTCTAGGAGTGCTGATGGAGATTCACCTTTTTCTTGTCTTACAGAACACAGTTTAGACCAATTCAATGTTTTAGGCATCCCAGTTCTAATTTCCTCTAGTACAAGATCTTGATACTTTTTAATTGCTCTCATTCCTCCAGACGCATTCGGATCCCATCCTGGATCATTACTAGGTACCAATCCATCTATAGTCCCATCTGCCAAGCGTAGCCGAATTTCTTCCCTAGCCTTCTCTCTGGCCGCCCGCAACACCATCTCTTTCTCAGTCGAATCTAAAATAGTATCTAGCAACACTTGCAAATCATTCCAATCGGGGTTTTGAGTATTAATCACCATTTTCACTACCCGTGCTACCCGTTCAGGGTCCTCTCTATAATTTCCAGCTGATTGTTTCCATATTACCAAATCGCTTGGGGAAAAGGGGGCCTTTATATATACTTTCTCCCCTTGAGGTCCCATTGCCTCTCGCAAAGGGGCTATCATTTGGGGTTCTTCTGCTTGCCTCCTACCCATTCTTGTACGTGACGCAATTGGAGTTCTATTTATATTCCTGGGAGAACTGGGGGAAGGAGTTGGAGGGTGGAGAACTGAGGAGGCACCAGAGGGTTCCCCCAGTTCCTCACAAATTCCTCCCTCATCTTCCTCCTCCTCTCCATCACCAGGGCTCTCGCCCCCATTCTGTGGAGGTGGGGTTGGGGCAGCCGAAGGGGCACTTGGAGCTATGAATAGATCCAAGTCATCCTCTGATTTATGAGCCTTAATCATACATTTTGCACACATTGACCTTTTCTTACAAGCAACACATTCTCGTTCACTTGCATCAAGTATCATAACTCTGCACTCTTTTTGCCAGTCAGGCTTTCGTCCCAAGAGATTAAACAAATCTAAATACAGTGTCTCATCCCATTTTTTCATTATCACGTAAATACTCCATCAGAGGGAAGATTATCTTATAGTCTACCGTGCCATTCAAAGGCCAGCTCGGGCCACCCTCCGATTCATACAACGGCCACCAGTGATTACAATAATCAATCATTTTGTCTTTATGCAATCCGTTATTGCCAAACCCCTCACTTTTCCATTTTCGTAGCAAACATCCTAATGGTGTATTTTTAGGTACTTTCTCATTTGGTCGGACCAATGCTTTAAAAGTTTTAAACGGCATTATTCCCCAGTAAAGTGCACAGTGCAATACACAATAACAATACACAATAACAGAAACACACGACAACACTTAACAGACAAGTTACAATAATACTGAGATATAACAATACCAAAACCAGACCAACTTAATAAACAGATTAAATGACACCAAAATATAAAAATACCAATACCAAAACCAGACCAGACCAAACCAAAACCAACTTGCCGCTTCTCGACGCCACGAGGGGCAAGTGCCGGAACCTTCGCAGCTTTCGCCGCGTCTTATGGCCGGCGCCTAGGCTTCCACCAAGACGTCTTTAGCCCAACCCTGCGAGGATCGCCGCCTCGTCTTATTGAGCAGGCTTTCCCAATACCACAGAAAATAAAGCACCTCGGGCTTACCTTTGCAGTTGTCCGTCAGGCGCGGGGGTCGGGCACGAACCGATGGCTCCTCCGAGAATTCCTCGGTGCCGGCGTGGAGTGAATCAGAACGCGAACCGCCCCAGCCACCTTCGGAGTCCTGCCGCGGTCGCCAGAAAACTGTTGCTGGCTGCCCGTCTGTAGAAACCACAAAACAACCGAAGCCGTTTTATGCGGTGCTTTATTAGGGCCCGGGAGGTCTGAGGACTCATGTCCAAAGTCAGACACCTCCGACCCTCTAAGATTTTCACACACTTTATATACTTTTATGAACAGATTACTTCATACCACACAAGCTTAATTTTTAACTTGATTCACGTAACAGTTGTCATATTCTTTTAAGATTTATGGTTCTATTCTACTATTTTTTTAAGATCATAAGTTCTACATGGTTGTTTAATCATGCAATTCTTGTAACAGCTATTACGTTCTTTCTACAAGTTCAGTATGCTCTGCTACATCTTTTGATTATACTGAGGCAAGAACCTACTACCACCTGCCAAGACTTTTTTTTCTTGCCAAGTGGTTGCTACACTTCGCGACTAGGCCACAGCTAAGCCTTAGCATAACTACTACAATATGCTCCTACTTGCAACAGTGTGTCTCCTCATATTATCCCTTAATTTTTCTATAAATGCACCTGGGGACTCAGTGGTTTCTTGGTGAATACTAAATAACAATGACCAATTAACTGTTTTAGGTATAGCATTTAGCAGTCCCCAGTGTACTAGCTTCCTGTATCTAACTAAAGACAGATACATTTGTGGATCATTGGGGTCCCAATGTGGATTTCCTGTAGGGAAAATGTTATCTACATTTCCATGCAATATCCCAGTAGCTATCTGTCCCTGCACATGTGTTCTAGCCGTGGATATTACAGTAGCTTTTTCTGTTTCAGTTAACTCTGATAACATTAGGTCTATATCTTCCCAATCAACATCTTGATTTCTAACAACCAATTCAAACCTCTTTGCTACTTTTTCAGGGTCTTCTCTATACATTCTGGCTGCCTCCCGCCAGGTATCTAAATCCAAAGCTGTAAACGGTGCTTTAACTTTTGTTATCCCGCCATCTGGCCCCACCACTTGTCTAAGCGGTGCTATGAGCTTTTTCTCCACAGGGGCTCTGCTCCTAGTTCTGGATGATATTCCTGAGCCCTCCTCACTCATCCCTTCATCCCCACTATCCTCTGGGGATGTTGGGGGCACCGGGGACATTGTCCTTGGTGTTAGGGTGTCACCACTGTACTTCATTAACTCCTGGGTTTCTAAAGGATCCTGATCTCCTTCAGCTTTGAGCTTTAAACACCTTTGTCCGATACTGCATGATGAGCAACACCTCTTCATGCGGCTTTTTCCTTTTGCCTCCTTTTCTAGAAGGAGGACCATAGAGTCCTGTGGTGCCAAATAAATACCACACTGTTTTTGCCACTCTAGTTTGCGTCTTAAGGTAAAAAAACAATCTGCATAGGAGGTCTCATCCCATTTATTCTCCCTCCTTAAAAATAACATTAGTTGCAATAGAGTGTTGTATTTTAAAGAACCATTTTCTGGCCATTTTTCACCATCGTCTAATTTGTATAATGGCCACCACTGGTTACAATATTTAATTAAGGTGCTCTTTTTCATAGTCCCCCCGGGGGCTCCTCCTAGTTCTTTCCAGTGTGCTAACACACATCCCAGTGGACTTTTCCGTGTTATTTCTTTACTTTCTGATGATCCCTTTGCCTTTTTGTCTTTTCTCTCCTTCTTTTCTCTTCTCCACAACCCCAAACCTCAAAACCAGGGAACCAACTCCCTCCTTCTACAAAAGCCACGTTCTGCCACTCTCCCCTTACTCTCTCTACACCTTTACTGCCTTTCTCATCCGATCTCAAGCTCCAGCAGCTTGGACACTAGCCAGTCCTTCTAATAAACCACACCAGTTCTCTCACAATTAATACTTGCACACAAAATCCAGGTCTCACAACTGTTTCCACACAAAACACGGGATTCCAAATCAGCTGAAGCTATACTCGAAAAGCATCGGGGGCTTGGGTGTTCTCAATTCAGAAATTAAAATCTTTCTCCTTAAAAATACAGTCCACCCCCCTTTGGATAACAAGGTTGAACTCCAAATCAACAGTTTGTATGATTTATACTCATTCACTCTTTGTCAAACGCTTCGCTTTTCTCTGGCCAGGCCCGTCGCCGGGTTCTGGAAACGCAGATAGAGCTCCGCTCTCGCTTCGTGCTAGACACAGCACGTCTCACTCACTTTCACTCACACAACAACAAAATAACAACAGACAGGAAAAAAAATAGCAGTCCAATACTGCCCGTCAACGGGGTCCCAACCCCTTGAAAGTACAGTGGGATCCAATCCCCCGGGGATCCAACCCCTTGAAGGTACCTTTTCTCTTGCCCAGGACTAATTTTGGGAGACCCAGTCTTCCTCGGGACTTTCAACCCACCCTCGGGGACTCTAACCCCGGACCTGCAGGAATTTTTACTTAACAAAAAATAGCAAATACCTTAATTTGGTGCAGATGGTCCTTGTCTACCTCCGCTGTGAGCCAAAGGACAGCTGAGCTCCCCCTGAAACTTCAGGGTCGCGACTGGGAGGTCTGCTCACCCCTGGATCCAGCAGCCGGGCAGAGAGGGTCCCATCTGGGGTGCCAAATTGATTCGCCCCAAGCCAGGCCAGGAGTCACTTCAGAGACAGAGTCAGAGAAGTGGGTATTTGCTTTATTCGGCGCCGGGTGTGTGGGGGATCGCTCCTCCAAACACACACACCGGTACCTTTTACAATACAGTACTTATGGGTTAAATCATGAATATTCATTACATTCCTTGAGACAGGTGTGGTTATACAAATAATTTCCCGTAAGCCATTAGCATACGGGTCACGCATGCGTTGTGTGTCCTGGTGGTCGCACTGAGGAAGGCTTTTCCTCTTCCTCGGGGGTCTCTGCGATGAAGATCAGCAGTCTTCCTCATAGTGCCCTTTTCACCTTTCTCCCTGAGGCATGCGTGGTCGTCTGAGGAATGATTCAGCAGTTTTTGGGATGACCCTTGTTCCTTCTATCTTAACAAGATCAGGGCGAATCCTGCTTCCAAGGTCTTGTAATCAGCATTTGCTGTCTGAATTAGCATTTGCTGTCTCCTCCTGTCCCCTCTATCTTGACAAAATGTAAATTCAGCTTCTTAAGTTTTGTCTCTTAATAGTTAACTGTGCTTACATGAGTTACCCAGGACTACCCCCTTACTCAGAGGTACAAATCTCCAGTGGGAAAAGAGCCTCTCCAGCAGGCTGGGTGTCTTAGGGTGTCTTAGTTCTTCCCCGTGTAAAGATTACCAATAAAATGCAATTTTATTTTTTATTCCAGAAGCGTAAAAATGTTCTAAATTTTCCACAGTTCTAAAACTACTTTAAGAAATACAGAACAATTGTGGAAAAAGGGAACAAACATTTGGGGATTTTTTTCCTATGAAAAATATTTCTAAATCTGGCAAAATGAAAAATATATGAAATGAAATCTTGACAAATGCAAAATAGTAGCTTCTGGTCTCAGTAGCCCCATGCCTGGCTGCTGCCTGCCCAGCCCTGGCTGTGCCCAGACAAGGAGCTCCGCCAGTTCTGGTGGTACCACCCAGGCACCAGAGCGGGTGTTGGGCTCAACCCCTGCCCTGGCAGGAGGAGCCCACCTTCAACCCTTACTCAGGAGCAGAGCCAGTGCCTTCAGGGACAGAGGGTCCTGTTCCCAGTGCTGACAGCATGTCCACAGCATAAACGTGGTAAACGTGGCCATGGCACGGATCCTGGATGCTGGCCTGAAGATGACAGATGATAGGTACAGGCCTCTTCATCAAATGTTTTTGGCCGGTCTTGTGCAGGTGCAGAGGTGTGACTGTGGAGAGAGGAGGTGGCTGAGGCCCCCAGCTGCACCTGGCACACAGGGACCCTCCTCCCCAGCAGGGCCCAGAGCTGGCAAGGCTCCCCGGCATGGCTGCAGCTGCTGGCACACCTTGGCCCAGGTGGACAGCTGCCCCTCAAGGCCCCGGCCAGCAGGGGATGGCTCTGGGCAGGGTCCCTGGCCAGCAGCGGGTCCCAGAGCACATCTGCCTTTCAAGGGCAATCTCGTCCCCGCTTCTTCTCCTCCCCACCTTGCTTTGCCTCTGCCCGGTGCTCCTGGGGCTGCTCTTGGCCAGGCAGCCTCCGTGGGAGCCAGCACTGGCTGCAGCCCGAGCGGGCTCCCCAGGACAAGGCCCAGCAATTCAGAGGCCAATTAAAGCACTGGACAGCAGCAGAACCCTCGGCAGAGTTGTTTGGACAACCATGGACTCGCCACAACTCCACAGCAGCCTCACTGGGAATGTTTCCTGTCTACAAGCAGCCTTTAAAGGAAGCTGTTTGAGGGGGAGAGCAACAAAACACTCACCATTTTCTCTTCCAGCAATACCAGATTCCAGCACAACACAACATGGAGATAAGCACTGCACCAACCAGGCCTGCCATTAACTCTAGCAAGGAGCGTGATCCCAACAGAACCCTCCTCCTATCCACTTCTGGGCACAGGGAACACGTGTTGTGGTGCTGGCTCCATCTGTGGGAGCAATGGGGAGTGTGAGCACGTGCTGGGGCTCCTTCGAGGGATACGGGCCAAAGCCATCCCTGCAGCAGCAGCAGCAGCTGCCAGCCCGACCCTCCGTGCCCCGTGACAGCTCCCACAGCCCAAGGAGACAGAGTCAGGCCCTGTCAGGACACACAGCAGCCCTGCCCAGTGAGGGAGCCAGGGCTGGCTCTGGCCCTGGGCTGGCAGCCGGGCTCCCACTCGGGGCTGCTCCTGTGCCTCGGGCCTCTGGGCACTCAGGGCTGGCTCCGGGAGGCAGCTGCAGCAGGAAGGACCTTGGTGCACCAGTCCCGTTTCCCAGGGGCTGCAGAACGAGCTCCAGAGGCCTCGAAGCCAAGGCACCTCCAGCTTTGGCTGCTGCCGGGCCCTGCAAGGGCGGCCCTGGGGGAAGAAATGTTGCCACATAGCCCCTCCAAGGGCTGAGCCAGGCACAGCAATTACCTCCTTTGCTTGTGCCCATGGTTGGCATCTCCTCCTTTTCTGCAGCAGGGTCTTGCACAGAGCCATTGTTTCCTCTGGAATGTGCCACTATCTGCACAGACTTGTGGTTCATTTCTGGAGAAAGGAAGGGAGACCGCTGGGTCAGGTGGAACCTTTTTCCATTGGGAGAGGTGGCATATTCAGGAGGCAATACTGGTCAAAGATGTGAATCAGGATCAGGAAGATGCCCAGGCTCTTGGGGCTGGGCTGGAACCCTCCCTCCTCCAAACAGCCACCACTCCTGATCTCCCCAGAGAGCAGGAAATTGCAGGGGATATCAGAGTGTGCGTGGCCCGTGGTGCAGTTTGGGCACCCTGTCAGCTGATGCCAAATGCCTTCCTGCAGAGGCTGGGGAGGAGCTGCAGCCAGGCCAGGCTGGGAAACAGCCCTGCAGGGCATGAAAGCAGCAGTGGGGCAGTGAGGCTGCGATGGATCCCTTGCCGCTGTGCCGGGCACGGCGTGTCCAGATGTGCAGCGGCAGCCCCAGGCTGCTGAGTCTCAGGAGAAGGCTGAGGGAAATGCACCCACCACGGCGTCTCTCCAGATCACTCAGCATCTGGTCCAGCAGTCTGGATGCCTCCAGGGATTTCTTGTCTTCTATGTCCTGGTACTTCCCTCCAGGAGGACCTAAATGGAAAGTAATTCCATTTCTCTTTCAGACCGGAGTGGCAGTGAGGTCACCTGGGTGATGAGTGCTCTCCACGGCGCTCCCTCATCTCTGCCTTCCACTTAGGAGCACGGGCAGAGGGACCCGGTGCCTGCAGTGGCCCCATGCTGGGTTGGAAGGAGCCCCTTGCAGGGCAGTCAGGGGAGAAAGGACTCCCTGGAGCTGCCAGCAGCTCTAAACTCAGCTGCAGCCAGGGCCAGGGCTTGGCAGCGGCAGCAGGAGCAGCTCAGGCTCCCTGGGGCTGACAGAGGAGCCACGCAGGGCACAGCCCTGGGCCCGGCCCCTTCTCTCTCTGCTCTTCTCTGTGGATGCACAGAGCACACGGAAGGAACAACTGGCACTGCACATGGGAAGAA
>JACBWW010001054.1:0-16736 GCA_020086605.1 Lanius collurio
AAGCTGTAATTTTTTTCCTCTGATCCCTTCCAGAGGAGGAACCTCCGGCAGCCGAAGCAGCGACTTTGTGTCACCAGAAAATATTCAGAGTTTCTGACTTGGGACCCAAACAGAGGTGGCAGAGCAGAGGGAGGCTCAGGGCATTCCAAGCACGGGAAGGGACAAACCTGGAGCTCAAATTCCTGACTGGCAGAGCCTCCTCTGCGGGGTTTGGTGGCTGCAGGGAGCACGGTGGGGTCTCTCCTGCTCAGAGACACAACAAACTCCCCACACCTCTTGCCACTGCTTCACCTGCAAGGAGAAATTTTGCCCTCTACCTGGGCAGCACTGCCCTCTCTCCTGGGGTGCAGAGAATCCAGCTGGGCCTCCAAAAGCTGGGCTTTGTTGAGCCAGAGCTGCACTTGCACAGAGAAAAGATGGAAGGAACTTTGAAGGTCATCCAGATCCAACCTCCTTGTCTCAGGGACAACCCAGTATTGTCCTCCACACCTTTGTGACCCTTCCAGCTGTGCTCCAGATGTGTGGTGGGTGTTGATCTCTGCAGGCAGCAGGGTTGAGCCAGCCCTTGAGCTCTGGGTCCATGCAAAAGGAGGGAAAAAGCAGCAGGAAAAACAGACAATTCCCAGGTTTAAACACAGTAAACCAAGGATTCTGGGGGATTCTACCCAGAAAAGTGACATTGGGGTAAGACTTGGTTCACATTTGAGTCCAAGCCATCAATAAGTGAGGGAGTTTGGGCAGAAAAAAATCAGAAATAAAAACCATACAACCCTGAGTGGTGTCTGGGGAGTTGAGCACAGCTCGGCCACAGCCTCCCACAAAACAGAGAGGAGGAAAGTCAGGGAAAAACCCACTCCTGAGAAGGGCACTGGGGCTGTGTCCACCCCAGAGAGCCAGGGCTGCACCAGGCCTGAGAAGAAACTGGGATGGAGAAACTTGGGCCACCCTTGTGCAAGGTTTGGGGCCCAAGGCTGAGCTGGGACAGTTTGGGGCTGTTCCTTTGCCCCACCCAGCCCAAATTCATCCCAGCTGCAAAGATTTTCCATACCTGAAAAGAACAAAGATCAGAACCAGGCCAGTTCAATTCACCCTGGAGCGCTGCTCTTTGAACGGTTTTGAGGTCAGGGAGTTGCCAAAGCTCCCCTGCTCCTTCTGATGTTTTCACACGCTCCAGGTCTGAGTAAGGTTGTGAGAAATGAGAGCTTGTGGTCTTCAGGAGAACTGAGACCACAAACTTGGCCTGGGATGAACAACTTGGTGTGGTCACACCTCTGCAGCTGCATTCTGACAGAATCCTGGAGAAATCTTTCAGTTTCTCTTTGTTTTCTGCACAGTGACAGGAATTTGAAAGATGTGAGAAGAGAAAGATCGAAGCTGGAAGGCAGCTCTGTAAATCTGAGTGCCCTGCACCCAAAACATCCCCAATAATCCCTCCATCCCAACACCCTGCTGAGAATTACTGCACATGGACAAGGATTTTAGGGGGGAATGAGGAATTTAGGGAGCAACTCGCAGCGTTTTGCACCAAATTGCAAAATCTACTTTGTCCTTTTTGCAAGCCAAAAGATGGAGCTGCAGTTGAGGAGATGCAGGAGGCTGAGGGTCACTCCAGGGGATGGTCAGTGGATGGTCCAGACCATTTCTCCAGCTCTGTCCCAGCCTGACCCTGCTGTGGAAGGATGGATGGACCTCACAGACATTTTGAGGTTCATCATCCTAAAATCCCCATTGGATAAATCAGGCCAAGAATTCCATGGTCGTGCACATCTCCAGCCCTGAAGCCCAACAGGCACCAAGACATTGTCCTGTGCCCTTCCCTGTGAACCCAGAAGTTCCTGAGCTGCTGATCCCCAGTTTCTGTCCCCCCCAATGACAGGGATGTGGGCGGGCATGAAAATCCTGGGTGTTTCCTAAACAACCTCCAGCACCCTAAACCCCCCCTCCAAATACCTTTAAAATACCCTCCAAAACCCAGCTTTTCCAAACACCTTGCCAAGTTTGCCCAGACGGTGCCTGAACAGCCCCAGGGTGACTGATCCAGGCAGGGAACTGGGACCAGTTTGCAGAAGATGTGCAAAGGAGGGGATTTACAAACGGGGAGGGTGTGAGGGAGGCACCCGGATCTAAAGGTAAGGACAAGGCTCAGCAGGAAAAGGACAGGTCCAGCAGAGCAGGCCCAGCAGCCAAGCAGCAGCTCTGGTGCAGCTGATAAGGCCAGCAGAGATAAGGGGCAGAAAAGCTGCCTGTGGTCAGTGTGATCTCTGTGTAGGAAACAGCAAAGCGTGGCCTAAACCCCGGTCCGGAGGCTGTGACTCACCCCAGGGTCAGAGCAGCACCGTGAGCTCAGAAATGCTGCCCAATCCCCTCACCCAGCCCCTTCCCCCTGCAAACCCCACAGACTGGGATGTGGGAAGAACCCCAGCCCTGTGCCCAGTGCCACCAGCCCCGACTCCAAACCAGGTTTGGCCCCTGGTTTGTGCCAGAGCAGGGACACAGCAAACAGGAAATGGTACTCAGTTCTTCAGCGTCCTCAACACCCCACAGAAATCACCTTTGGGCACTGCAGGGTTAAATCTGTCGGGGCTGAATCACTCTGGGTCACAGGCAGGAGATTTGGGAGGGACAGCAGGGTTAGGAGGGACAGGAGTGTTAAGAGGGACAGGAGGGTTAGGAGCAATGGCAGGATTAGGAGGGACAGCAGGGTTAGGAGGGACAGCAGGGTTAGGGGGGACAGCAGGATTAAGAGGGACAGCAGGGTTAGGGGGTACAGCAGGGTTAGGAGGGACAGGAGGATTGGGGGCACAGCAAGGTTAGGAGGGACAGGAGTGTTAAGAGGGACAGGAGGGTTAGGAGGGACAGCAGGATTAGGGGGTGCAGCAGGGTTAGGAGGGACAGCAGGATTAAGAGGGACAGCAGGGTTAGGAGGGACAGCAGGATTAGGGGGCACAGCAAGGTTAGGAGGGA
Source organism: Lanius collurio (assembly GCA_020086605.1). Classification (NCBI taxonomy): domain Eukaryota; kingdom Metazoa; phylum Chordata; class Aves; order Passeriformes; family Laniidae; genus Lanius; species Lanius collurio. Next base: position 2,965 of record JACBWW010001054.1, read on the forward strand.
CAGGAGGATCAGGAGGGACAGGAGTGTTAAGAAGGACAGGAGGGTTAGGAGCAATGGCAGGATTAGTAGGGACAGCAGGGCTAGGAGATGCAGCATGGTTAGGAGGGACAGCAGGGTTAGGAGGGACAGCAGGGTTAGGAGGGACAGCAGGGTTAGGGGGGACAGCAGGGTTAGGAGGGACAGGAGGATTAGGGGGCACAGCAAGGTTAGGAGGGACAGGAAGATTAGGAGGGACAGGAGTGTTAAGAGGGACAGGAGGGTTAGGAGCAATAGCAGGATTAGGAGGGACAGCAGGGCTAGGAGGGACAGGAGGGTTAGGAGGGACAGGAGGGTTAGGAGGGACAGCAGGGTTAGGAGGGACAGCAGGGTTAGGAGGGACAGCAGGTCCTGGGGGCAACCTATGAACCTCAAATCCATCCTATAGATTAAACTGAGCTCCCTCCCACCCCCTCGCTGCATCCCGACCCCTTTGCAGGCTCACGGAGCCAGCCCAGCCCTGCCCAGCGGGAATCCCACAGGGATTGGGAACAGCGGGAATAGGAGGGAGGAGATTTCTTTCAGCAAAATCGTTTCTGTGCCGTCTCCTGGCCGTGGGCTGTCCCTGGGTTGTGAGGGGAAGAGGGGACAGCGGGAATGTGACAGGAAATGGAACCGCGTGTGGTTTCTTTTAATCTGCAGATCATCAGTGCCTCGCGTTTCACACCTGAGCAGCAGCTGCAGCTCCGGTTTCCCCTCAGGCCAGGGGTGCAGGAGAACCCTCCCTGTGCCCTGGCAGCTGTGCCAAGAAGCTCTGCCCATTTCTCTGCACAGGGGGACATGGCCAGTCAGGGCTGATCCTTGTGGGGTGTCCCTATAAAGAGTGGTGAGCCCCACACCGCAGTGCTGGGAACTGGGGTTGTGCTGTGGTAACAGAGGCACAGACGGAGGGAAAACACCTTTATGGGCAGAGGAGTGGGGAAGGTGGGTGCCCACAGCTCTGCCACAGCTCCCTGCTTGTTCCCCCTTGTTCCCACGGGATGGATTTACCAGGCTGGCTGTTCCTGAGGGGGAATGATGCAGATCCAGTCCCAACAGTCAAACCAAGACACCTTTTGCAGCTTCTGCAGACAGAGTTTTATTGGGCACAGGTTGGTACCTCCCCAGTTCAGATCCTTTGTACAGCTCCCACTCAGGGCCCTCTTTTCCCAACCAGTTTGAGGGGTTGTTCCATCCCGGGTCAGGCACTGCTGGGCTGTCCTTTTGCATGGTCCTGTTGTTGCTGCAGTCCTTTATTGGCTATGAAATGATTCCTAGAAAACCACTCCTGACAATTGTCCTTATTCTCCAGAGCCCGACATTTTCATGGAATCCTGGACTGGTTTGGGTTGGAAGGGACCTTAAAGCCATGGGCAGGGACACCTCCCACTGTGCCAGGCTGCTCCCAGCCCCAATGTCCAGCCTGGCCTTGGGCACTGCCAGGGATCCAGGGGCAGCCACAGCTGCTCTGGGCACCCTGTGCCAGGGCCTGCCCACCCTGCCAGGGAACAATTCCTGCCCAAGATCCCATCCAGCCCTGCCCTCTGGCACTGGGAAGCCATTCCCTGGGTCCTTGTGAATTGTCTCTTTCCATGTTTCTTGTTGGCCCCTTCAGGCCCTGCAAGGCCACAATGAGGTCATCCCAGAGCTTCTCCTCTCACGGCTGAACAATCCCAGCTCTCCCAGCCTCTCCTCCCAGCAGAGCTGCTCCATCCCTCTGCTCATCCTGGTGCCTCCTCTGGACTGACTCCAGCAGCTCCACGTCCTCCAAGGCCCTCTGAGGGCTGGGGCAGCTCTGCAGGTGGGGTCTCCCCTGAGTGGGGGAGAGGGACAGACACACAGAGGAACAGGAGAGTCCCATGAGCTGGAGAACTGATGGAGACTCCCAGGGATGTTGAGCTCCACTGTCAGCTCTGGCTCCCTGCAGGGCTGGGCAGGCCCTGCAGCTCTCCTGTCATTTGAGACATGGGACATGGACTGAAAATGTGAGGTTGGGGCAGAGGAGAACAGCTGGAAGTTGCTTTTTCACTTTGAGATCTTCCATCAGACTGAGGCCAATGGAATAAATCAAATTGGGCTGGTTTTGTCCTACACGTCAAAAAATGTTTGGAGCTGACAGACCCAGCAACATCAGAACAGCAGGAACATCCTTTTCTTGGGAAAAGAGACAAAGCAGGAAAGAGCTGAGGAGAGGAAGTTACAGCTATCCCAGAAATGTATCCCTGAGAACTCTCTTTGGCTTGAAAACTGCTCAACAGCTCCAAGGAGGCTCAAGATCCCTGTGGGAGGTGGCTCTCCTGAGGCTTTCCCAAAGGAAAAGCAGGCAGAAGGCCTGACAGGGACCGTGTCCAGCAGATGAAGAAATACAAACACCACATGCAGCTTGATGCTGTTTGATAAAGAATTCCCTGATACGCAAAGATTTGGTCTGAAAATGCCTTTTTTAAAAGAAAGAAGCAAAACTAAAATATTTTTTTGCAGTTCAATAATAATAATGATAAAAAAATATTTAGCCTTCCATAAGAACAGTTGCAAAGATAAATGAAATTATCTTCTGGAGCACAGCATTTCTGGGCACAGAGGAAGAGTTCATTCTCTCTGGAGATAAATTATTGTAAACTGGAATAAAGTGGAGGAGCTCCTGCTCTCATTTCATGCCAGTGTAAATCCACACTCCCAGAGTCACAACCCCTTTTTATTTTCTCCAGACAGCTGAGGGGTCTGAAGCTGGTTCCATCAACAGCTTCCTGTGCCGGGGAATTCCGACTTCAGGCACATTGGTGAGGATGAAGGCGGTGATGAAGCAAAGGTCACTACAGTGGTTGGTACCCCTGGCAGCTGTAGGGGTGTCACATCATGTGGGAACCATCCCCACTGTCTTGGCCTCTTCCTGCTCCTTCACACCTCCAGTTTGAGCTTTCTGTGGTAGCAGAGTCACCAGCAAGACCAGGGGACCGCAGGGTCCTGGCCAGCTGCAGTAGTGCTGTGGTGATGCAGCCGCAAAAACTCCCTCAACGTTTACACAGAGCAGGGAAAATACATCCATATTTGGAGAAAAAGACATTTCCCTCCCACCTCATCCTTCCAAACCCTTCATGTCCTTGGGATGTCCCACTGTGGCCCCACAGCAGCCATTCAGTGGGAGTCCAGCCCAGTCTCCTCCAGACCGCCCAGGGTTTTGCTCTTAATCCGGAGCTTGTGTGGGAGGGCAGCAAAGCTCCGGCCCTTCAGCTGCTCTTCTGAGGGGCAGGGCAGGTTGCAGGGTGGCACAGGAGAAGTTTTGGGCACTTGTTGCTCATCATCTTCATCTGACACCATGATGCTGCTCTCCTTGCTGGCCTCGGCGGTGCCGGTGGACGGGCACAAGAAGCAGGTGCTGCCCAGCCAGGGGAAGGAGTGTTTGTCTGGGCAGGGGTAGCTGAGGAATGGAGAGCAAACTGGGGGGCTGAAGGACACATCAAACCTTTTGGGGCTGAAGGACTCCTCAAACCTTTTGGGGCTGAAGGACTCCTCAAACCTTTTGGGGCTGAAGGATGCCTCAAACCTTTTGGGCTGCTGGAAGCCAGGAGCGTCCATGGGAACGGGTTTGGAGCTGCAGCCAAACACGTTTGTGGAGGGGCTGAAACTTTTGCAAGGAAACTCAGCCGGTTCCAGCACCTTGGGCACGAAGCTCTTCTGGGCAGGGCAGCAGGAGTCACCAGCAAAGGGCTCCATGCCCAGCAGCGAGGAGGCCGCCCGGTGCCCCCTGAGGTAGAGCCCGAGGGGGCGGCCCTGGTAGGGGCTGGGCTCGGGGCTGAGGAGCCCAAAGCGCAGCTTTAGGGTCAGCAGCTCCGTCCTGAGCACGGCGTTCTCGCGGCTCAGCGCTGCCAGCTGGCTCTCCATGGCCACGTCGTTGAGGCGCCGCTTCTCCCGCGAGCGCTTGGCGGCCTCGTTGTTCTTGCGCCTCTTCTCCCAGTACATGGTGTCCTTCTTGTCGTCCGGCATGAATTCCCGCTTCCGCCGGGCATGGCCACCCGCCCTCCCCAGGAGCAGCTGGGCCCTGCCCTGCTGCAGCACCAGCTCGCTCCGAGGGGCCAGGAGGTTCTCCATGGTGGTGGAGAAGGCAGCTGCGGTTCTGTTGGAATGAAAACACTCGTTAGTCACCGCTAATGGTGCTGGTAATTAGTGCCATTGGGTAAATTAATATCGGAATGGGGTTGTTTTTAATGGGGTTACACACATGTGGAAAATGAGGACAGCTTATCCTGCTTATTACTGTCATTTTGGAGTCAACTTTGCAAAATATTCAGATTCCAAAAGGTTTTCAAAATATTCAGGTCCTGATGTGTGGACGCATCAATCAACCACTCACTCACTCACTCACTCACTCACTCACTCACTCACCAACATCCCTGCAAAGTCCACATCAGGATATCCAAAAACTGTGCATGACTGAGCAGAGTTGCACCCCACACATTTCGCCAACTCAGTGAACACTCACACTTTATCTGAGTAACTTCAATCACAACGATAAAAACTAGTAGTGATCTCCCACTTATCTCAAGCAACCTTACAAAGGAAATAAGAGTCATTAGCCCTGTTTGGGAGATAAGGAAGGCACAGGGAGAAGAACTGATTTACCTCAGTTGGGTAGGAGCTGTAAGAAGGGTTACAAAACAGTTTTGTTTTCATGGAATGGTTTGGATTGGAAAGGACCTCAAAGCTCATCCCATTCCCACCCCAGCCATGAGCAGGGACTCCTTCCTCTATCCCAGAGTGCTCCAAACCCTGTCCAGCCTGGCCTTGGGCACTGCCAGGGATCCAGGGGCAGCCACAGCTGCTCTGGGCACCCTGTGCCAGGGCCTGCCCACCCTCACAGAGAACAATTCCTTCCCTCTAAACCTACTCAGTGTCCATTCGAAGGTATTTCAGAAAATCAGATCCCTTTTTAAGGTATCCCAAGCACCCAAGAAATGAGGCAGGAAAGATGTCTGGAGGATTTTGAGGAACAAGCAATGTGAGGATGGATTAAATGAGCTCCATCACACACACACACACAGTTAGACAAATACTGTAGAGTAGAAAGATGAACACTGAGCCTACAGTGCTGTGCAAGGCCTTTGATTCAATGTTCTACTGCTTGTAGATGAAATCTTTATTTGTGCAGATTTAGAACCCTTCAGTATGGCCAGGTTGTCATCACCAGTGACCTCTGCACAACTCAGACCTGCAAACCAGACCAATCCACAGCTGTTTCCTCTCCCAGTTTGCCCAGCATGACCAGAGTTTGGTTCTGGTTTAAACAGGAAAAGTCCCACCAAATCTGCACAAATCGGTGGGATTTTGTGATTAAATACATTTGGAATACATTTATTTTAATTTATCCCTGAGCCCCAGAGATCTCAAAGAGTACACAAAGGTTCTGAGGGCAGCTACAAACCAAAACAAAGAATGTCCTTTAGCACAAATAAGTTTGGGGTAATTCCTCCAGCTTTCGATCAAAATTACTGCTGACTTGAAAGCATCAAAAAGAGAATTTCAGTGAGTGGATTTGTGGTTTCTCACAGTGTCAAGAGGCAGAAATGCAGTTTTTTCAGGGCTTAATCACTTAGCAGGAATGTTTCAGGTTTGGAGGTGATGCAAGTTGTTTGTTGAATGAGTCAAAAACCAATAGATGAGTTTTCCACTAAGTAATCCTCACCTGCAGTGGGCAGAGCAGGTTCTCTCCCTGTCCTTCCCTTGCTCCTGGTGCCCATCACAAGGAGATCCTATGGGAAGTCTCAGGATTACTGTTCCCAATATCCCCTGTTCAATCAGGCTGGGAAGGACGGGGGGCAGAAAAAAAAGACCCAAAATAGGCATTTGTGAGACAGAACCTGAGCAATGAACCTTCCTGAAAACCCATTTTGTTGAACCTTTCCCACATTAATCCAACCCCTCACTCTCCAAGTGATGGTCCCAAGGTGGGAATTTCCTTCAGAACTCAACCCTTGAAGCACATGGAAGTGAAATAGTGAGAAGTGAGGGTTGAACCCAGGGGAAAAGGCAGGAATCAAACATTTCCACTTCCTTGGAGGTGAGGAAGGCCTGGAAGGAGGCCAGGTGTGAGGGGAAGCTCTTATGGGAGGCAACATCTGGCCTTTTAAGGTCAAGGAATGAAGCCTGAGCTGGGCCAGTGTGTGAAAACATTAAGGTTTAGGCCACAGAGTCTCAACACTCCCTGCTATTTTCATCTGCAGCCCACAAAGTCACACCTGTACCCACACGAGTGTCTTGGGGCTCTTGGCGAGCGTGGCCTCCAGCAGTGGGGAGCACAAAGTGACACCGAGCCCGTCCCCACAGGGCCCAGTGGAAACATTAATATCAGCAGTGGCTTCAGAGCGTCTTGGTCGGGTGAATTATGCAACCTAAGGTGCTTTGGTGTCTGTTGTTTCTGCAGCTGGAAGGATAAAAGACTTCTGTTTACCAGAGCCATGCCTGAATGTAGGCCAAGCTCTGTATTAACTGCACCCCGACCAGAAAGCACCAAAATGATGCTGTTTCTTTGCTTTTCACCTCTATTTTTCCCTCAAAATCTGCTGGGTCTGTTCAGACAGAGCATATCTTGGGAGCTCTGCTTCTCTAGACAGCAGCCTTTGAGCTTTACCTCTGAGCAGGCCGAATGCAAGGCACAATTTTTATATAAAGATGGTCAAATACATGAAGATAAGCAGTAAAACCCATTCTTATCCCTTCTACAATGCCTCTGATCAGCTGGGAAGGGCTAAATGTGCAGTGCCCTGGTTTAACTTGCTCCTCTGTGAGGGTGAGGACATGCTGTACTCAGGGGTTTGCACTTACTCTCCACCACCCTGCTCTAAAGAGCCTCATTTTGGGTAAAAACTTCTCCTTTGACTAAAAGAAGGCCCTGGTAGGGCTCAGCTTCAGAGATTTGGTTCAGCCCTATCTCCCCTCCTTTCCCTTATCTCCCCTCCGAGCCACAGATCAGAGGGGGCTCTGATGAGTTGGACTTTCCAGTGCAAAACCCTCCAGGAAAAGCTCGATATCGCAGCGGAACTGATTCAGTGCTGAGCCCTGAGCTGATACACAATCAAACCACCCCGAAATCAGCTGCTGAATCTCCCTTTGCTCTGAGTCCAAGTCCTCAACCCTCAGATTCTTGGTTTTGTTTCAAGGATGCAGCAAAATTGAAATAAATCTTGCAAAGGGCAACCAGAACAGCTTCTCCAAAGAGAAATTTTAACTCATCATTTGTCAGGAGTAAAGAAAATGAACTGGGGTTATCAGGGAGTGGATTTCAAAGAAAAAAAAGGGAATCTCCATACAGCACAACTACAATCTGGAGTTCTTACTATCAGGATAATGTAGTCATCAAAAAAGGGACCAACACCAGGCCTTGTTCAGCAGCAAATGGTTCTTGATGTACAACTGAACAACAGTCATGGTCTTACCTTGGCATTAGAAAGGATGATGTGGATTAAGTACAAAATTCAATGCCTGTAGTATCATATCTGTATTTTATTGTTCTCTGTTTCCTCCTTTTTTCATGTGTGACTCTAAATTTTGCTGCCGCTCTCTAAGGCTTCCCTAAGTGGCAAAATTTGTCATAAATCTTCACATCTGTTTATATAAAAAATTAATATCTACAATGATCAATAAAAATTTGGTGTTTGAAGTCTCATTTAAAAGCACAGCTGAGAGGAGCATTCATCACTAAAACGTCAAAAATGAAACTCCAAGCATAAATCTACATATATTTTAATTAAATAGGACAATCAATGTAATATAAAAGGGCACAGAGTGACTTTGTAGAACTTCCCCATGTTGGAGATTTCTGTTCTTAGCTCTGAAGTGAAAATGGTTGATTTTAAAGAAGCAAAGGGAATAAAACTTCCAGTTGTTTTCCATAAAACACCCAATTGCATCATGAAATTCACTACCCCACAGACAATCTTTGGTTCAAACTCTCACTCATTCCCAGTTTCCTGATCACACTCAAGTCATCAATCCCATGGATATAGAAGAGCCAATCCATGGGGATATCACTGGAATTTACTTTTGTTAAACTGGGATCAGAATTTGGAATTTGGAGTTGAAATCACACAGAGTTTGAGCCGAGCTGCCCTTGCTTCCCACCAATATAAAGGAGCTTGAGAGCTCCCTATTTCTTGTCTTTTAAATTATCTCATCCTAAACTAAATCAGAACTCAGCTCTTAACCTCAAGCTACTCCAGCACATCAAACCCACAGGAGTTATTGAGAATTTACTCTGATAAAATGAGATAACTCTGATATTTTTCACTGATACAAGAACTCACACCAATAAAATGAGGCCCAGGTGCTGATTTACATCAGAAACCTCTGAAAACTTCTCCCAGGTCCACTGTGCTGTACAAACACTGCAAGCAGCAAACAGGTTTTGATCCCTGCTGCTGCTTCACCTGCGTAATAACAAAAAAAACGTAACCCTGTGGTTTGGTGGTGTCTCAGGGCGCTCTCTAAAACTCCCAGCCTGTTGAAGATAAAAGGGCTTCACTCTAATTACTCATATTCCTGAGTATTTGACATTCACACTGCACAGTGGTTAACAGGAGCTGTTGAGGAACAGCTATTACTCACTTCTTGTGTCTCAGTGGGAAATAACGTGGTCTGGTGAGGAAAGGAGGCACAAAAGGAGCAAACAGCAGAACCCAATGACCTGTGGCAGCCACTGCTGGGAGAATGAAAGCTTTAAACTCAAGCTCAAACCAAAACTGACTCAGAAACAACACACTGTGCCAAAGCCCTACTTTGCTGTGTCTATTTTGAAAATGCCAAATGATCGTCAGCTCCAAGCATTAAATATTTCTGCAGGTCTGGCAGAGGATTGCAGGGCCTTGAATTTCCAAAATTAGGCATTTTCACCTTCAGCTTTTTCTAGAATCTAGTCTTCACTGAAGCTTTGCACTCATTTCTTTGAAATTCAGATTCCAAGAGCCCAGAAGGATTCTCTGGAGCCAATTACAATCACTATTAATTACTATTAAATACTATTACAACCATGAACTCCCCAAAATCACCTTTTCTTCTACAGATTCCAGGTCAGAAAGACACAATGAACTTCCTGGTGTGCTCAAATTTTGAGCTCTGAGCTATTAAATCACTGTCTCCACAGCCTAATCACAACAGGTGGTTTGTTGGGAACTCAGTAGAATTAATTTTGTCTCTTTGGTCTTGAGGTAGGAGAGTTCAAACCTGGGAACCCACTCTGAGTTACCAAAGCAGCTGCTCCCTTCATTCCCCAGGCCCTGTGGTCCAAGCCCACAGCCCTGAGGCTGCTCTGCTCGGGGTAAGAAGCCTCAAAACCAGCTCAGGTTGGACCTCTAAATTTGACTGTGGGTCTGTGACAGACCATGAGGCTGGAAATGTGCTGCACAAGCCTGAGAACCCCCGAGGTGCTGCTGGACCTTTACAAGTGGCCGAGTTTTGCATTTCTTGGTCTGCAAATGCCTCAGTGAGAGCTGCTGGATAATCACAGAATCAGGAAATAATGGAGTTTTTGCAGTGTTTGCTCCATTTCAGTTGCCTCTGAACCCGAGAAATCTGACCTGTCCCACCGTGGCTCAATGCAAGATATTCATAAATTTGGGTTTCTTTTTCCTCTGGGAAAGGACTTTCAAGAAATCGTTTTTCTTCCCCTGTTTTATTTCACAGTTTGAGTGAAAAGTGTTGACCCTGGGACAGTTTAGAAATAGTGGAATGAGAGATTTGAGTATTTCAGCCAAAAACTGAAATCAGCTCTGGGGTTGTCAGGATAGGAAGGAGTGGAGCTGCTGGAGCAACTCCAGAGAAGGTACCAGGATGATCAGAGGGGTGGAGAAACTCTGGGAGGAAAGGCTGAGGGAATTGGGATTGTTCAGCCTGGAGAAGAGAAGGTAAACTAATTGTGGCCTTCCAGGACCTGAAGGAGCTTCAAGAAAGATGGAAAGAGACAATTTCCAAGGGCCAGGACCCAGGGAAGGGCTTCCCAGTGCCAGAGGGCAGGGCTGGATGGGCTCTTGGGCAGGAATTGTTCCCTGGGAGGGTGGGCAGGCTCTGGCACAGGGTGCCCAGAGCAGCTGTGGCTGCCCCTGGATCCCTGGCAGTGCCCAAGGCCAGGCTGGACATTGGGGCTGGGAGCAGCCTGGGACAGTGGGAGGTGTCCCTGCCATGGCAGGGGTGGGATGAGCTTTAAGGTCCCTCCCAACCCAAACCATCCCAGGACTCTGTGATTCTATAAAAATTCAAAACAATTCAGATCTCAGTATTTTCATATCATTTCTGCTTATTTTTTTTAAAACAACCAAACCTCTCCTTGGAAAACCAATTAAATCAGAAAAACAACCTGGACACTCCAAAGCATTTTACAAATACCTTTAGTTGTTCCTTCAGTTTCAGCACCCAGTTGTTGGACCCTGCTCCAGGAACACACAACGTGAATTACTGAATTCTTCTTCTTCCCCTGGCCATTTCTTCGAAATATCTGAGCTCTTTCATTCAGATCAAAGGATGCTGAAAGAGGCTGGAATCCCCCTGAGCTGATTAATGCCAACAAACCCAACCTGGCTAAGTTGCTGCTCCTCGCTGAGATCACGCTCAAACACAATCACAGGGCCCAGACTGCAGCAGCAGCCCCTCCCCAACAGCCCTGTGTCATTTAAAATATCACCTATAATACCATTGAGAATATCACTGATAAGAAAGGAAGGAGCACACAGAGCCCTTGTGCCCCTCAGCAGCACAGAGGGCAGGGACGGCCTTGGCAGCTCCGGGGATATCTCGGAGCCGCTCTGGGGCTGCTGGTGGGAACCTGCTGGGTGTGGCTCCATTTACCTTGGTGGCACTGCAGGAGAGCTTTTCCAGCCTCTGGATCTCCACTCTGATGATGGGAGGAGAAGAGGAGCCCAGGAGCTGAAGGAGCTCCTTGGAGGAGCCGTTGAATGCCCACGAGCGATGTGTGGCAAGTGCAGCCCAGCTTCCGCCCTCCTCCCCTCTCTGCCTACCCAGAGGGATGGAAAATTCCATCTGCTTCATACTGAATGTGACCAAAACTGCTGTCACAATAGGGTTTTTTTTTAAAGTGAAGATCAATGGGCAGAGATAAAGCTCATCATTATCTGAAGGTTACCCCACAGGTTATGGTGATGGCTCGGCAGGAGGAAGAAGTGAGAGGCGGCCACGAGGCCAAGGTAAGTCCCTTCCTCCCCACAGAACGTCATTGCAGGCTCTCAAATCCAGGAGGCCTGAACTGAAATCTAAAATTAGGCAGAGCCTAAGAGCTTGTTCTGAGACCAGGCCAGAAATGCTGGCTCAAGCAAGAACTGACTTGACAAGTGAGAGGTTTCTGTCCTGGAACTCTCAAGATCTCCAATTCAGAAATCAAGACCCAGCAGGAAATAACTGACCCCATTTGCAATCTTTGGGAGATGCAGCCATCCCTGGTCAGCAAGGTACATTGAAGGCACATGAAATCTCTGTTTTAAAAACAGTGGAACTCTGTTGTTTTGCTCATTTTTTATCACTTGCGAATGACAAAATCCGTCTGCTCTGCAGGAGCTGAAAAGGTGCCTCTGTCACCAAGTGACTTCCAGAGGAAAAGCAGAACAAATCCTTATAAAAACAAGGACTTCCCCTCATTTTCCAAATCCATCCTCCAGCCAACACCAGTCAGGAAAGAGCCTTCTCTGGTATTTGATATTCCCAGCTCCTTCCTTCATCTTTCCCCCAAACTGTTTCACAATTCCCAACCCAAAATACTTTGTACAGCCCATGAAACTTCCAGGATCCCCATTGTGCTGCTCCTCGTGTGGCTCCTCACAGCAGCAGCTGTGAATTAATCCTCATTTCCCAAACTGAACCAGGCCCTGACCTTATCCCTGAGCCCCAGAGACACACACAGGCAGTGGATCCCACAGGATTTTACAAACCCAGCCAGATTCCAGCCCCAAGAAATCATTTAGCTTTAAGCAGACAAACAAAAACCAAGTCCAGCTCTCCCTCTCTTTCTCCCAGTCCTTTCCTGTGCCTCACCCAGCAGAAGCACTTCCACAGCTCAGGGTGAGAGGGTCCCATTGACAAGAGTTTCTGAAGGACTTAAATAAAACCCACCCTCACCTCACTGCTCCCTTTCCTGTTCCAGACCATCCCCCTGAGCTGTGCAGAACATTCAGCAGAACTGGCACTGGAGCATCTCAAGGACCACGAATTTCTGCTCATGGCACCTTTGTCATTGTCTTCTTATGGTTACAAACTGTGGCTGCCCCTGGATCCCTGGCAGTGCCAAGGCCAGGTTGGGGCTGGGAGCAGCCTGGGACAGTGGGAGGTGTCCCTGCCATGGCAGGGGTGGCACTGGAGGGGCTTTAAGGTCCCTTCCAACCAAACCAGTCTGAGAGTCAGTGATTTTGTGATAATTTTCCAGCAGGAAGACTCCCATCCTTGAGTTCCTTTGCAGAAATCCTGTCACAGGACCTGAAGTCTTCTAAAAACGTTCCTTTTTTTTTTTGGAAAGGAAGCAAATCCTCACCACCAGCCTGGCCTGGAGGCTGCCAGGCCTCCCCCACCCATGCACGTGCCAAAGGCACTCCCGGCCCAGCCTGATCACATCTCTCACTCATTAATTGCTAATATGAAGATTTTCTCTCAGAGGTTTCCCTTTCACTCTGCCATCACAGGAAATAAATGCAACTTCTGAAGAGTTTTCAGGCACAGTCACTGTTGCTGAGTTTCCGTAACACACAGAGCTGCTGGCAACCCATGAAAGCTGAAACTGCTCTTGGTTCCGTGGTGCCCAAGGCAGCAGGGTCCTTATCAGGGCTTTATCAGTCTCAAAATGCTGGGTAAATAAAGTCAAGGCTCTAAATTAAGATTTGGGGTTTGTCTGAAACTGCACTTGAGCCAAACCCGGGGTGTCTCCACTAAAGCTGCTCAACTCCTTCCAGGTTTGTGTCCAAACAGCAGAAATCAGCAGCCAGGCCATGACAGAGAACAGCAAAACCCAATGGACTCTCTCTTCCATCCCCTGCTTGTTCCAGTCTTTGCAATATTCCAATTATTGCCATTTTAAGAAGCACAGTAAAAGCTCAGAAGGAGAAGCAGGAGGAGTTCCTCGACTCCACAGGAAAATAAAGGTACTTTTCCTTTTTGAGATACTAAGGCAAAATCTGCTCTTAACTCCACCTCACCTGGCTTTCTGCTATTAATTACACCTCACCTGATCTTCTGTTATTAATTACACCTTACCTGACTCATTTGAATTACCTGAATTATTGCTCAGCTTTGGAAAAGGAGGGAGCTGTGGCCTGGCACCAATTTCAGCAGACCCAGGGCAGGTCATTCACCAAAAGGGTCCCACTCACCTCATCTTTTAGGTCTGAGGGACCCCCAGGAGATGGGAGGAGTCCCCAACTCCCCCAAATCCAAATTTAAGGGGACATTTCACCCCCCAGCTGCTGAGGCCACACTGATGTGGTGGCACAGTAAAAGCCCCCCTTCAAACCAATCCTGCCCAGTGAAAATACCCCTGCAGCCAAGGCAAGCTGGAAGATCAATTATTAATCAATTAATTAGTGTGAGAAAAAGAAGCAGTTTGCAAAGAGCAGATATTGGGCCGTGTTCTAGAGGTTCTCACCTCAGGAAAAATCGGGGCAGGGACCCCAAGGGCAAGGCCAGGGCCTGGTGTCGTTGCTTCCAAAAATGTTTTACAGCTGCTCAGGAAAAAAAAATCCTGGACTTTAGTAAGATTTTCCCAATATCTGCTGTTT
>JACBWW010001055.1:0-16729 GCA_020086605.1 Lanius collurio
ACAAAATCTTGAAAGAAATTAACCACTGAGATTTCTTTTTTTTTTTTTTTTTTTTGCTTGCATTGAAGGAATTCTGACTTTCCCCTGGAAAGCTTTTGGTGTGAAAGCCAGAATTGTTGTGGTTTTTACACTACAATATTAAAATAATCAAAGAAGAAATACAGTATTATCTGCCAGATACTTCTGTAGTGTCTGCCTCAATTCTAGCTTTCCAGTCTGAAGGAGAAAAACCTTTGAACCTATGCTATTTTTCTCCCTGCCTTATTCCAGAGACACATGTGGTGATAGTTCTCATCTATTGTAACTGCTCTGTGACAACATTATATTGACCTAGATGATATTATCCAGCTGGAAATTTTTCCCAGGTTAGCTCCAATGTTATGTCATCAATTTGATAAAGTAGATCCTCCCATAGACAAAAATCAGTTCCCAAGATAAATCCAAGGCTGTTGTTTTTTGTTAGGTATGAGTCCTCTATCCCGTAGTGTCAATATCAAAGTGAAAAGTTCTATTCTCTGGTTTATAGTCACTCACATAAATTCATGAAAACCTTATCTATTTCCCCCAGCTGACCTGTGTGTGCTGGTTGTGGCAGACACCCGTTCTGCTCCTTATTACATTTTGGGTATTTAGACTCTAATTTTTTTCTTCCAGATGAGAAATTCACAGCCATTCAAGTCTTATTGTAACAGTCCTCTAGACCATGGCCTGGTGTAGAGAGCAGATGCATTGTATCTGAATTTACCTCTCTGGGTAGTAAAGCCCACAGATATGACCCAATTCTGTAGCAAAATCATTATTAAGAATTGATGTCCAAGTAATTAGTTTGTTGGCTAATCAAATTAGTTTTGTATTCTTCTGCAGGAGAGACTGAAATGGATTACTATTGACAAGTATTTTCCAAACAGTGAAAAAAAAATCTTTCAACTGAAAGATCTTTTATATTTGTCAAGTCATTCCTATTTGCCATTCACAGACTGATTGCTGTTCCCTAGGCTCAAGGAGACCAATGTGTCCTCTATAATTTATGTCTGGAGTTTGTAGCTCGAGGAAAAAATTTTAAGGGATTCACATACAAATATGCCATTCTGTCTGTATGTAAACCTCAAAAATCTCTGGTTTATTAAAAAAACAAACCAAGAGACACCAGCAACCACAAACAAAAGATTTTTTTTTAACTGCTTTCACATTTTTCTAAATATTATGGATATTTTTGTGTTACTCTGGATTGCTGTTGTATTTGCCTTAGAAATACCTCATTATCTACAAACACTTAATCAGTACATGAAAGGATCATTTTATCTCCTGGACTACTTTTTGTGCTCTATTTCCCAAGGCTTCTATTGATTTTTTTTTTTTTTTTTAATGCAAATAACTTAAAAGGATTTAATTTCAGTTGTTGCAAAGCAATTACCTTTAGTTAGAAAGGGTTTAATTGTGATTTTTTTTTTAATGCTCTGTTGGAATTTCTACTAGTGGTTCATGATGTTTCTGTGTTTCAAATGAATTAATTATATATGTGTAAAAATATTGAAATATTTCTATTAGATTTTTTTAAAAAGATGTCATTAGTGTTATACTAGGACTGTGTAAGGATTTCCAATCTGTCAACTGCTTTCTGAAGAAATTTTTAACAGGTGTTTCATAGGTATTGTTTTTTCATTACAGCCTTCCACAAATGATCTTGTTAACAAGTTTATTGATAATGGCAATAGTTAGCATTAAGTAGTATGAGGCTAAAGACTGTGAACATATCTTTAATGATATGGGAATGTGGGGATATTAATTTTTTTTTTTTTTAAATGTATCAATTTCCTTAGACTTCTGAGAGAACTGGTCATATCCTGCTGCCATATGGAAAAGCATATAGTGCCTGAATTGCAGGGTGATGTTTTATACCTACTGATGTAACTGCTTCTAATGATATGAATACATTTGAAAGTTGTATGGAAAGCTTTCATTGCTCGTGCATAAGCATCAGTTTTCTTAACCGATTTATATTCCAGTAACTTTGGGATATTTTCTTATAAGCGCTCCCCTTTGTCTTTTTAGTTAGATCTAATTCTCTCAAATTACCCTATTGTTCTCCAGAATCCTCGAATTTCTAGAATTCAGAATCTCCAGAATTTCTACAGGGTAAGAAAACATGTATTTCATTTTGGACACTAAAGAGTATTAAAGATGTTTGCTTATGTTTGCATAGTCTGAATATTTTCTGGTTTAGGCATTTCAGATTTTTCTGGGTGATTTACCTGTGAAATAAGATATCCCTCATAGCAGATTGTGTCAGTGCAATGGGTTCTGCTATAACTTACAGAGCTTGTTTCTTCTTGTGTTTCTTCTTCTAAGTCATATGTTGACACCCTTGTCTAATGCTGAGGGGAGCTAAAAGCTCTTATATCAGATACTCTCAAGTGTGCATCTGTAATTTGATAACTACGCAGTCAGTATCAATATCTCTGACCCACATTTGGCTTTCTTGTATCAGGCACCAGGGATAGGCAAGCCCAAGTACAGAGCTACAGATATTTGGGGCTGTATTCAGAGCCAATGAAACATGCTATCTCTGATTGATGATTGAGTTGGAGAAGAGCACCTAAAGTGGGAATAATGTATGATAGAGGCAAACCAGCCCAGTCTTCTTCCACCTCACAACCCACCCAACACTCCCAATACTAAGGTTTTTCTGTGTAGGAGAGAGAAGAGCTTTGCACCAACTCTATTGCATACTTTATTCATAATGCAATTCTAGGTTAAAAGGAAAATAACAGAGAAGTATCAAAGTAACAGTACAGGTCCTTCCTCTGTCTGAATTACTGTTCTTTGATGAACACAAATAACTAAGGCCTTATTCTGAGGCTTACTATGCAAACTGCATACCTTGGTATGGTGCTCTGTAGTAGCACTGGGGTAGAGTGGCCCATTCTGGATTTGCAATCAAGGCTATGACCTGCAAAGTTGCCCATGTCAGTTCTGGGGCACTCTAGATTTTGCCCAAAGCAGGGCAGTCCAGGACTGCCTAAATTCTCTCCATAGTAGACCTTCCTGGTCTACTATAACACCTCTGAGTGCCTCACCTTTTCATGTTTCAGAAGCAGCAGTAAGGTAGAGGCAATTGCAAAAATGCCTTGGAAAGGCTTCCTAGACTGGGCTGCAGATCTGCTGTGCTGAGTCTGACATGGACATTGCAGAAATGCAGCATTTCCAGAATTATTAATCAAGCAATTCTGTGTAAGGGACAGGGAAGATTTTCAGTGCAAAAGTTCCACTTCAGGCAGATGTGGGAGTGCTGCTCTCCCATCTCTACTCCAGCAGCAAGGCAGACACTGCTGAGTCAGAGCAGGACAGATCCTCTCTTGCCCAGCTGAAGGCAGGAAATCTAAGGTGCTCTTTCCTTCTGCTTCTCCTGTTACAGCAGCTGGTTTCAGAGGAAGGCATTGATCTTGCACTACATTTGGAGTCAAAGCTCCAGGGATCCCAGCCTATGTACTCGGTTCTGTTTCTCTGTTTCTCCCCCTGGCCCCACCCCTTTATTGCCCCCTGCTCAACCTTTTGCTCCTAAACATCCTTGAAACAGAGCTGAAAAGTCCTCTGTTCTGTATACATTCAGGGACAATTTTCTCAGAGCAAGGAATTGTTTAATCCCAATGTGGGGGGTGAATAATAGGGGGCTTTTTTTACCTAACAAAAGCTCTCCAAATATTAGTTTTATGTGAGCACTTGCACCCTTGATGAATCAACTATCCCACTTAAAAGCTTCTCATTCTTCAAGGCCATGACTCTTACTTTTGTAGGAGCTTTGTTTTGTAACACTTGCTGTTTCCATTCTTCTTTGTTTAGATGTTTTGTCAATATTAGTGAGCTAGTTTACTGTTTCAAAGGCAGTGTTTTAAGGCAAGCAAGGTCTTATTGTTTTTGAAGAGCAGATACTGTGTTTTTTGTAGCTAGTGTTTACTTTTCTGCTTAAATGCAGTTAGTCTCATTTTGAAGTGACCCCATATTTTCATACAACAGTCTCCTTGACAAGAACCAAATGTCTAGCATGTGTGGGTTTTACGTATTCTTACAGAGGAGGACCACATCCCTCAAACAAATAACCTCCTTCACTGAATACAAGGAAAGGCTGAAAATGTAACTGTCTTCAGCTTGTTACTTCATTTATCTTTTTCTATTTGTGGTGTACAAGAAGAAGAAGGAGAAGCTGTAAGAGCTTAAATAGCTTTGCAGCCAACCTCTTGATCTCATGAGGCATTTGCCTTCCTATCCCCCATACTTATCTGTGATTATGAAAGTGAAATGCAGGTATGGTAGGACAGTCTTAATTTTTTCAGTGAGCCTCTGGGATGCAGAGCATCAGTACAGATATTTACTTCTACATTAGAGACACTATCATTCTGTCATTTTGTTTTTATTAATCATAATGTTTGGGCTATATGAAATATGGTATTTAGTAGAATTATTTGAAGTTGTGTGCATGTGTCAGCCTCACCTCTTGTTGCATCTTGATTTGCATGTGATGGTAATGATATCAAGGAGACAGAATAACAAGTTCTTTCCTTCTCTTCTGTAGTTTCATTGACTCACACAACAGTAGAAATTTCTTTTTACATTTTTTGCCCTTCAGTCTCTCAACTGATAGTAGTTAACTTCTTTTTAGTATTTAAAGAGATTTAATTTTTGTAATATGCACTTGCTGGAACATAGGTATGCTGTGGGCAGATGCTTGATTTATGGACATTTCTCTGTTTGTAGCTATGGTAAGTACTCTTACTTAAACTGATTGAGTTTTTGTTCATTATGTAAGTGAAAGTACATGTGGGTGTATAAAAGTGTCAACTGTGTCTGTTGCACACATCTAGTGTTGGGGCAAGATAACATGTATTTGGCACAGAACTGTACATGGTGTTTATGTAAAACACAAGAGTAAGTGCTTTTAGTGTTGCTCACTTAGTGATTTCATTGGCTTTTCTGAAGATTTAAGACATAATATCATATGGACATGGGATTTTCAGAAGTGTTTGCATTGGGGTAAACTTTGTTCCTGTCAAAATCCTACTGATGAATTTAAAAATTGCCTGTGTTGCTCAATACTGCCTAATGGTCTAAACTTCAGGAAAAAAAAAAAAAAAACCCAAAACCTCACAGAGAGGTAAATTCAACAAAATCTGCATTAGAAAAGAAGAGATGCTTTCTCACTGTACTAATACTATCCAGTTTCTGCCGAGAGAGACAGTTTGGTAGAAGGTAGGGTTTGTTTCTGCCAATTTTTAATCCCATTTGAATACAATGAAAACTTGTTAACATAAATATGTTTCCTTCTACACTACCCTAAAGATCAAACCCCATGTGTCCCTGAATGGTGGTGGTTCCTCTACAACCCTCTGTGCTTTTGGCTTTTAAATAGACACTTACATCATCTTTAGAGGTGAGTGCTTCCGTTAGCCTAGAAGAAATTGTAGGGGAGGATCTGGACACTTGTCAGTTTTAGAACTGTCCTAGTTTTAGAACTGCTGAGAAAGTGAGGGCTTAATGTTTTTTGGTTTTGATTACAAATGCCTTGTTTTCAGACAGATGACTTAAGTAAACCCTGGTTCATACACAGTTGAGGTGAAGTTCAAAAAAAAAGAGGTTTTTTCCAACATCTGAATGACTGATCAGTTTAAAATATTTGATCCAGATATGAAGAAATTAAATAAAATATCATTTATGAATCTATATTCACTTGTATAGTCTGAGATCACCTAAAGATGACACTTTAAATTGGACATGGGCATGCATTGGTTTTGTTTACAATGAGCATGAAAAGACAATGTGGAGTCTGTTTGATTTATGCTAGTTATGGAAGGGCAGATCATGTCTGGTTTGATGTAAACACTGCTAGAACAAAGCTGTAAGTTCACACTGAATTTTTACAAGTATCTGTGGCTATATGAAAAAGGGAATTTTGAGATTACACAGACACTAATCTGTTTTCAGAGACCCTCCTTCTCTCCCTTCCTGCTGTAAATGAAGTCCTGACCATTGTGCATGATTCCTTTTTTTTTTTTTCACAGTATAATTCCTGTTTAAAGCAATAAAATGAACAAAAATTTATCTGAGACACTGACAGTAAATTTGGTCAGAATACTCTCAAGTCACAGTTGATTAATAAAATTTTTATTTATAACTATACCATAATTTCCAAGCCAACTATGGTCTTTAAATGTAGCTTTTCCCATTTTTTAAATAAGATCTTTAATGAAGATTTATGAAGAAAGTAACTTCTTAAATTGTCTGCTCACAATTTATGAGCAGCAGAAAATGAGGTATAAAAACCTTTTCCTGTGTAAATAAATGTATGTCCCTGTGTTTAACAGTAAGATTGTTATCAGTGATTTTTCTCTTAAAATAAGTGTTTAGATAATTTATTTTATACAAGTTGTCAGGGTTTGATAGATAACAGCTGTATAATAATTTCTCAAAAGTGTAATAGAAGGTATTTCCCAGCTGGGCTGTTTGGTTTGGGAATAAGTTTTGGGAGGTCTCTAAGAAGAGGAGTTTTATAAATCATGTGTGAGTAACTGTGCTTTTGATGAAACTTGGGTAAATATTTGGACTTGTTCTGTGATCTAGGAAAACCATTTATGTGAAAAACACATGTATTTTTACAACAAAAGAAGAAAAACCCTTCAGTTCTGTGCTTTACAAATGGTCATGTGTTGGAGTGAGGACAGCATGAAGACTGTATAAGTCAGTAGTTAATTTTAAGACCATTGGTTTCAGAACAGTAAATGGGGATGTTACCTCTCTGAAAGATCATAATATAATAATTTTGCCAATTTTCATAAATGTACTGAGAGAAAGCTATCTTTAGTTTTATGAATAGGATGAGGTACAGTATATAGCTCTACACTGAGATAGGGGACTCCGCAACTTAATTTTATATCTTTCTCATCTACAAAATGTAGCTTATGTTCTACATTAAAATTCAACTCAAATCATCTGCCTTTTTGAGTGGCTGTGGTTTTATCATTAAACACACAGAAGAATAGCAACCAACTACTACATTTTTCCTGAGGAAGAAGTCCACAATGAAGAGTGTTTAGAGTCAAAACTGTGCCTCTACTGACATAATGGGAATTGCAGTCTAGGCTAGAAAATGCCACTGATCACAAGGTCACATAATAGAGATTACTGATCTGAAATGTAGTCCTTAAATCTCCTTAAGTCCCCAGCCAGCTTTAGAAAGGCAAGTTAGATTGTTTTGCTTAAAAATCTGAAGAAAAATATTGCCTGCAGGCCTGAAGATAAAAATTTTGGGTGAGAAAGAAAAGAACAGCTGCAGCTAAGCTCTACTTAATAAACCAAACAAGTCCTGGTTAAATGGAAAATCATCTTTGAGTATACAGATATATATATATATACAGAATTCAGCTGGACAGGAATGTTCAGTAAACTGGAGAGTGTGAAAAGTTGGGAAATGTGTTAATCTCTGACTACCTGTTCATGTTGCTGATTTGGTTTTGTTTGGGTTTTTTGGGTTTTTGTGGGTTTGGGGTTTGTTTGTTTGTTTGTTTTTCTCCAGACACAGACAATAAAATTAATTTCTCATTTTCCCTTACCCCACACTTATCAGCATACACACCTTATGCTATCTAGAAACTTACTGTTTTATGAATATATGTATATAAATAATATGATAGTGCATTAAAATCACTAGTGAACATCTTTCTGACATTTATTTTACAGTGTTGGACATAGCAGACTTACTCATTCTGTGTAGTGCCATGCTCTCTTATTCCTTTTTATATTCAGTCTCCTGGAGGTTAAAGGGGAGTCAGATCAATGGTGGGAGTTGGAGATTTTAAATGTGAACATATGTATATATATTTTCTAAGAATATTAAAATAAATATTGCTAAACCAGCATTTTTATGATCTATGTTATGCTTACTTTTGTTTATTTCACACATGATTTAGAAACTGCAATACTTATGTTAATATGCTTAGAAAATATATATACATATGTTCACATTTAAAATCTCGAACTCCCACCATTCATCTGACTCCCCTTTAACCTCCAGGAGTCTGAATATAAAAAGGAATAAGAGAGCATGGCACTACACAGAATAAGTAAGTCTGCTATGTCCAACACTGTAAAATAAATGTCAGAAAGTTGTTCATTAGTGATTTTAATGCACTATCATATTATTTATATACATATATTCATAAAACAGTAAGTTTCTAGATAGCATAAGGTGTGTATGCTGATAAGTGTGGGGTAAGGGAAAATGAGAAATTAATTTTATTGTCTGTGTCTGGAGAAAAACAAACAAAAACAAACAAACAAACCCCAAACCCACAAAAACCCAAAAAACCCAAACAAAACCAAATCAGAAACATGAACAGGTAGTCAGAGATTAACACATTTCCCAACTTTTCACACTCTCCAGTTTACTGAACATTCCTGTCCAGCTGAATTCTGTATATATATATCTGTATACTCAAAGATGATTTTCCATTTAACCAGGACTTGTTTGGTTTATTACGTAGAGCCTAGCTGCAGCTGTTCTTTTCTTTCTCACCCAAAATTTTTATCTTCAGGCCTGCAGGCAATATTTTTCTTCAGATTTTTAAACAAAATAATCTAACTTGCCTTTCTAAAGCTGGCTGGGGACTTAAGGAGATTTAAGGACTACATTTCAGATCAGTAATCTCTATTATGTGACCTTGTGATCAGTGGCATTTTCTAGCCTAGACTGCAATTCCCATTATGTCAGTAGAGGCACAGTTTTGACTCTAAACACTCTTCATTGTGGACTTCTTCCTCAGGAAAATTGTAGTAGTTGGTTGCTATTCTGTGTGTTTAATGATAAAATCACAGCCACTCAGAAAGGCAGATGATTTGAGTTGAATTTTAATGTAGAACATAAGCTACATTTTATAGATAAGTTGCGGAGTCCCCTGTTTCTACCTCAGTGTAGAGCTATATACTGTACCTCATCCTATTCATAAAACTAAAGATAGCTTTCTCTCAGTACATTTATGAAAATTGGCAAAATTATTATATTATGATGTTTCAGAGAGGTAACATCCCCATTTACTGTTCTGAAACCAATGGTCTTAAAATTAACTACTGACTTATATAGTCTTCATGCTGTCCTCACTCCAACACATGACCATTTGTAAAGCACAGAACTGAAGGGGTTTTTTTTCTTTTGTTGTAAAAATACATGTGTTTTTCACATAAATGGTTTTCCTAGATCACAGAACAAGTCCAAATATTTACCCAAGTTTCATCAAAAGCACAGTTACTCACACATGATTTATAAAATTCCTCTTCCTAGAGACCTCCCAAAACTTATTCCCAAACCAAACAGCCCAGCTGGGAAATACCTTCTATTACACTTTTGAGAAATTACTATACAGCTGTTATCTATCAAACCCTGACAACTTGTATAAAATAAATTATCTAAACACTTATTTTAAGAGAAAAATCACTGATAGCAATCTTACTGTTAAACACAGGGACATACATTTATTTACACAGGAAAAGGTTTTTATACCTCATTTTCTGCTGCTCATAAATTGTGAGCAGACAATTTAAGAAGTTACTTTCTTCATAAATCTTCATTAAAGATCTTATTTAAAAAATGGGAAAAGCTACATTTAAAGACCATAGTTGGCTTGGAAATTATGGTATAGTTATAAATAAAAATTTTATTAATCAACTGTCACTTGAGAGTATTCTGACCAAATTTACTGTCAGTGTCTCAGATAAATTTTTGTTCATTTTATTGCTTTAAACAAGAATTATACTGTGAAAAAAAAAAAAAGGAATCATACACAATGGTCAGGACTTCATTTACAGCAGGAAGGGAGAGAAGGAGGGTCTCTGAAAACAGATTAGTGTCTGTGTAATCTCAAAATTCCCTTTTTCATATAGCCACAGATACTTGTAAAAAATCAGTGTGAACTTACAGCTTTGTTCTAGCAGTGATTACATCAAACCAGACATGATCTGCCCTTCCATAACTAGCATAAATCAAACAGACTCCACGTTGTCTTTTCATGCTCATTGTAAACAAAACCAATGCATGCCCATGTCCAATTTAAAGTGTCATCTTTAGGTGATCTCAGACTATACAAGTGAATATAGATTCATAAATGATATTTTATTTAATATCTTCATATCTGGATCAAATATTTTAAACTGATCAGTCATTCAGATGTTGGAAAAAAACTTTTTTTTTGAACTTCACCTCAACTGGGTTTGAACCAGGGCTTACTTAAGTCATGTGTCTGAAAACAAGGCATTTGTAATCAAAACCAAAAAATATTAAGCCCTCACTTTCTCAGCAGTTCTAAAACTACGACACACTGACAAGTGTCCAGATCCTCCCCTACAATTTCTTCTAGGCTAACAGAAGCACTCACCTCTAAAGATGATGTAAGTGTCTATTTAAAAGCCAAAAGCACAGAGGGTTGTAGAGGAACCACCACCATTCAGGGACACCTGGGGTTTGATCTTTAGGGTAGTGTAGAAGGAAACATATTTATGTTAACAAGTTTTCATTGTATTCCAATGGGATTAAAAGTTAGCAGAAACAAACCCTACCTTCTACCAAACTGTCTCTCTCGGCAGAAACTGGATAGTATTAGTATAGTGAGAAAGCATCTCTTCTTTTCTAATGCAGGTTTTGTTGAATTTACCCCTCTGTGAGTTTTTTTTTTTTTTCTGAAGTTTAGACCATTAGGCAGTATTGAGCAACACAGACAATTTTTAAATTCATCAGTAGGATTCTGACAGGAACAAAGTTTACACCAATGCAAACACTTCTGAAAATCCCATATCCATATGATATTATGTCTTAAATCTTAAGAAAAGCCAATGAAATCACTAAGTGAGCAACACTAAAAGCACTTACTCTTGTGTTTTACATAAACACCATGTACAGTTCTGTGCCAAATACATGTTATCTTGCCCCAACACTAGATGTGTGCAACAGACACAGTTGACACTTTTATACACCCACATGTACTTTCACTTACATAATGAACAAAAACTCAATCAGTTTAAGTAAGAGTACTTATCATAGCTACAAACAGAGAAATGTCCATAAATCAAGCATCTGCCCACAGCATACCTATGTTCCAGCAAGTGCATATTACAAAAATTAAATCTCTTTAAATACTAAAAAGAAGTTAACTACTATCAGTTGAGAGACTGAAGGGCAAAAAATGTAAAAAGAAATTTCTACTGTTGTGTGAGTCAATGAAACTACAGAAGAGAAGGAAAGAACTTGTTACTCTGTCTCCTTGATATCATTACCATCACATGCAAATCAAGATGCAACAAGAGGTGAGGCTGACACATGCACACAACTTCAAATAATTCTACTAAATACCATATTTCATATAGCCCAAACATTATGATTAATAAAAACAAAATGACAGAATGATAGTGTCTCTAATGTAGAAGTAAATACCTGTACTGATGCTCTGCATCCCAGAGGCTCACTGAAAAAATTAAGACTGTCCTACCATACCTGCATTTCACTTTCATAATCACAGATAAGTATGGGGGATAGGAAGGCAAATACCTCATGAGATCAAGAGGTTGGCTGCAAAGCTATTTAACCTCTTACAGCTTCTCCATTGTACACCACAAATAGAAAAAGATAAATGAAGTAACAAGCTGAAGACAGTTACATTTTCAGCCTTTCCTTGTATTCAGAGAAGGAGGTTATTTGTTTGAGGGATGTGGTCCTCCTCTGTAAGAATATGTAAAACCCACTGTTGGGGGTCGGGGGTTGGGAATTCCCTTTCTTTTTCTCTTGAGGAATTTTCTCCCATACTATGTTACCAGGTCAACAAATGACTGGGTACTTAGGGAAACAAAAGAACTGGCCACGGGGGGGAGGAGCCCATCTGGGGCTCCTCACCTGGGCTTGTGCTGGGCACTCAGGACTTGGTGTGGAGACGGGGGGAGACTCTCTTGTCAGCACTGCGGGTTTTCCTGCCGTTTTTTCCTCCCTGATGGAGAAACTCAGGGATCCCAAACCTGTCCTTTCCTGCCTCGCTGGGAGCTGAGCTGCAGACCCTGCTGCCTCAGCCTTCGCTGCTCTGTAGCCCTGCCCGTCCTGCCTGCCGAGACCTCCGGGGATTCCTACCACAGCTCCGCAGCTCGATACATCTCGCCTGCCACCCGGAAGTTGTGCTCCTACTGCTGCTCCAGCCTGCCTGGACAGGAGAGCCCGGCCAGACGCCAGGATCAGCTGCCCAGGGAGGTTTGTGAAGCCTTTCTTCCATCCCTTCCCGGATCTCAGGCCGCCATCACTGCGTGCTCCCCGAGCTCGCTCCGGAGCGCCCCCTGCAGCCGCGGGAGAACCATCGCACCTGCCCTGCTCACCGGGAACCGCCAGCGCCCCTGCTGGCTGTGACTGGAACTGCACCAAAGGGGAAAGGGCCTGACAGCCGAGAAAGGCTGCACTGGGTTTGTGCTTCTGTTTGTTGTCACCACTATAGTTATTGCTGTTTGTTTGCCTGTTTATATATCTGTATTTTAGTAAAGAACTGTTATTCCTATTCTTTATATCTTTGCCTGAAAGCCCCTTAATTTCAAAATTATAATAATTCAGAGAGGAGGGGGTTGCATCCTTCACTTCAAGGGAGGCTCCTGTCTTCCTTAACAGACACATCTGTCTTTTCAAACCAAGACACCCACACATGCTAGACATTTGGTTCTTGTCAAGGAGACTGTTGTATGAGAACATGGGGTCACTTCAAAATGAGACTAACTGCATTTAAGCAGAAAAGTAAACACTAGCTACAAAAAACACAGTATCTGCTCTTCAAAAACAGTAAGACCTTGCTTGCCTTAAAACACTGCCTTTGAAACAGTAAACTAGCTCACTAATATTGACAAAACATCTAAACAAAGAAGAATGGAAACAGCAAGTGTTACAAAACAAAGCTCCTACAAAAGTAAGAGTCATGGCCTTGAAGAATAAGAAGCTTTTAAGTGGGATAGTTGATTCATCAAGGGTGCAAGTGCTCACATAACACTAATATTTGGAGAGCTTTTGTTAGGTAAAAAAAGCCCCCTATTATTCACCCCCCACATTGGGATTAAACAATTCCTTGCTCTGAGAAAGTTGTCCCTAAATGTATGCAGAACAGAGAACTTTTCAGCTTTGTTTCATGGATGTTTAGGAGCAAAAGGTTGAGCAGGGGGCAATAAAGGGGTGGGACCAGGGGGAGAAACAGAACCGAGTACATAGGCTGGGATCCCTGGAGCCTTGACTCCAAATGTAGTGCAAGATCAATGCCTTCCTCTGAAACCAGCTGCTGTAACAGGAGAAGCAGAAGGAAAGCGCACCTTAGATTTCCTGCCTTCAGCTGGGCAAGAGAGGATCTGTCCTGCTCTGACTCAGCAGTGTCTGCCTTGCTGCTGGAGAAGAGATGGGAGAGCAGCACTCCCACATCTGCCTGAAATGGAACTTTTGCACTGAAAATCTTCCCTGTCCCTTACACAGAATTGCTTGATTAATAATTCTGGAAATGCTGCATTTCTGCAATGTCCATGTCAGACTCAACACAGCAGATCTGCAGCCCAGTCTAGGAAGCCTTTCCAAGGCATTTTTGCAATTGCCTCTACCTTACTGCTGCTTCTGAAACATGAAAAGGTGAGGCACTCAGAGGTGTTATAGTAGACCAGGAAGGTCTACTATGGAGAGAATTTAAGCAGTCCTGGACTGCCCTACTTTGGGCAAAATCTAGAGTGCCCCAGAACTGACATGGGCAACTTTGCAGGTCATAGCCTTGATTGCAAATCCAGAATGGGCCACTCTACCCCAGTGCTACTACAGAGCACCATACCAAGGTATGCAGTTTCCATTGTAAGCCTCAGAATAAGGCCTTAGTTATTTGTGTTCATCAAAGAACAGTAATTCAGACAGAGGAAGGACCTGTACTGTTACTTTGATACTTCTCTGTTATTTTCCTTTTAACCTAGAATTGCATTATGATTAAAGTATGCAATAGAGTTGGTGCAAAGCTCTTCTCTCTCCTACACAGAAAAACCTTAGTATTGGAAGTGTTGGGTGGGTTGTGAGGTGGAAGAAGACTGGGCTGGTTTGCCTCTATCA
This sequence comes from Lanius collurio, assembly GCA_020086605.1. Lineage (NCBI taxonomy): Eukaryota > Metazoa > Chordata > Aves > Passeriformes > Laniidae > Lanius > Lanius collurio. Next base: position 14,129 of record JACBWW010001055.1, read on the forward strand.
TACATTATTCCCACTTTAGGTGCTCTTCTCCGACTCAATCATCTATCAGAGATAGCATGTTTCATTGGCTCTGAATACAGCCCCAAATATCTGTAGCTCTGTACTTGGGCTTGCCTATCCCTGGTGCCTGATACAAGAAAGCCAAATGTGGGTCAGAGATATTGATACTGACTGCGTAGTTATCAAATTACAGATGCACACTTGAGAGTGTCTGATATAAGAACTTTTAGCTCCCCTCAGCATTAGACAAAGGTGTCAACATATGACTTAGAAGAAGAAACACAAGAAGAAACAAGCTCTATAAGTTATAGCAGAGCCCATTGCACTGACACAATCTGCTATGAGGGATATCTTATTTCACAGGTAAATCACCCAGAAAAATCTGAAATGCCTAAACCAGAAAATATTCAGACTATGCAAACATAAGCAAACATCTTTAATACTCTTTAGTGTCCTAAATGAAATACATGCTTTCTTACCCTGTAGAAATTCTGGAAATTCTGAATTCTAGAAATTCGAGGATTCTGGAGAACAATAGGGTAATTTGAGAGAATTAGATCTAACTAAAAAGACAAAGGGGAGTGCTTATAAGAAAATATCCCAAAGTTACTGGAATATAAATTGGTTAAGAAATCTGATGCTTATGTACGAGCAATGAAAGCTTTCCATACAACTTTCAAATGTACTCATATCATTAGAAGCAGTTACATCAGTAGGTATAAAACATCACCCTGCAATTCAGGCACTATATGCTTTTCCATATGGCAGCAGGATATGACCAGTTCTCTCAGAAGTCTAAGGAAATTGATACATTAAAAAAAAAAAAAAAATAATATCCCCACATTCCCATATCATTAAAGATATGTTCATAGTCTTTAGCCTCATACTACTTAATGCTAACTATTGCCATTATCAATGAACTTGTTAACAAGATCATTTGTGGAAGGCTGTAATGAAAAAAACAATACCTATGAAACACCTGCTAAAAATTTCTTCAGAAAGCAGTTGACAGATTGGAAATCCTTACACACTCCTAGTATAACTCTAATGACATCTTTTTAAAAAATCTCATAGAAATATTTCAATATTTTTACACACATATAATTAATTCATTTGAAACACAGAAACATCATGAACCACTAGTAGAAATTCCAACAGAGCATTAAAAAAAAATCACAATTAAACCCTTTCTAACTAAAGGTAATTGCTTTTCAACAACTGAAATTAAATCCTTTTAAGTTATTTGCATAAAAAAAAAAAAAAATCAATAGAAGCCTTGGGAAATAGAGCACAAAAAGTAGTCCAGGAGATAAAATGATCCTTTCATGTACTGATTAAGTGTTTGTAGATAATGAGGTATTTCTAAGGCAAATACAACAGCAATCCAGAGAAACACAAAAATATCCATAATATTTAGAAAAATGTGAAAGCAGTTAAAAAAAATCTTTTGTTTGTGGTTGCTGGTGTCTCTTGGTTTGTTTTTTTAATAAACCAGAGATTTTTGAGGTTTACATACAGACAGAATGGCATATTTGTATGTGAATCCCTTAAAATTCTTTCCTCGAGCTACAAACTCCAGACATAAATTATAGAGGACACATTGGTCTCCTTGAGCCTAGGGAACAGCAATCAGTCTGTGAATGGCAAATAGGAATGACTTGACAAATATAAAAGATCTTTCAGTTGAAAGATTTTTTTTCACTGTTTGGAAAATACTTGTCAATAGTAATCCATTTCAGTCTCTCCTGCAGAAGAATACAAAACTAATTTGATTAGCCAACAAATTAATTACTTGGACATCAATTCTTAATAATGATTTTGCTACAGAATTGGGTCATATCTGTGGGCTTTACTACCCAGAGAGGTAAATTCAGATACAATGCATCTGCTCTCTACACCAGGCCATGGTCTAGAGGACTGTTACAATAAGACTTGAATGGCTGTGAATTTCTCATCTGGAAGAAAAAAATTAGAGTCTAAATACCCAAAATGTAATAAGGAGCAGAACGGGTGTCTGCCACAACCAGCATACATGGGTCAGCTGGGGGAAATAGATAAGGTTTTCATGAATTTATGTGAGTGACTATAAACCAGAGAATAGAACTTTTCACTTTGATATTGACACTACTGGATAGAGGACTCATACCTAACAAAAAACAACAGCCTGGAATTTATCTTGGGAACTGATTTTTGTCTATGGGAGGATCTACTTTATCAAATTGATGACATAACATTGGCGCTAACCTGGGAAAAATTTCCAGCTGGATAATATCATCTAGGTCAATATAATGCTGTCACAGAGCAGTTACAATAGATGAGTACTATCACCACATGTGTTTCTGGAATAAGGCAGGGAGAAAAATAACATAGGTTCAAAGGTTTTTCTCCTTGAGACTGGAAAGCTGGAATTGAGGCAGACACTACAGAAGTATCTGGCAGGTAATACTGTATTTCTTCTTTGATTATTTTAATATTGTACTGTAAAAACCACAACAATTTTGGCTTTTACACCAAAAGCTTTCCAGGGGAAAGTCAGAATTGCTTCAATGCAAGCAAAAAAAAAAAAGAAATCTCAGTGGTTAATTTCTTTCAAGATTTTGT
>JACBWW010001056.1:0-16709 GCA_020086605.1 Lanius collurio
CTCCTGTACAGGACAGAGACAGAAAGGAATGAGGGAAGCTGGCATCGCGGGTGGGATCTTCAGTGTGTGAGTTAGCCCATGGCAGGTCAACCTAGATGCGAGGCAAGTTCTCTGATAGGCTCTTCTCCCAAACTTGTCATGACATTTACTCTGAGCATGAGGCTGATGGTTGGCTCCCATCCTACAAGCACTGAGTGGCGCCCATGCTGCTCCCCTTCACTGTGGGTGCTGAGGGGATTCTTTGAGCCCTGTGCTCAAAGGGACTTTCTGAAAGACCCACTCCCCAGAGAGCAGCATAATGCCAATTACTCTTCCTCTGTGAGACTCTGGGATTTACATGTCTGCAGAAGAGCCAAAGGCCAGACATCTGCCACTGCTTTTTCACATAACACAAGGAAATTAGGAGGTTTGCCTGCGGAAAGGCAGGGGATAAAATGTTAGGTGCAAACTGCAAATTCCATGAGATATCTCACTTGGCTGGCAGCAGGGCTGTGGGAGGCTGCAACTAAGAACATAAATGTGTGGTGCATGGGGCAGGAACTGGCTTATCATTTGATCATAACACTTATTTCTGGAAGATGTCAGTCAAAGAAAATATTACTATGTTGTTTTTTATATTACTTTAATTGGAAAAGGTTGAGATGTGGAGATGCTTACTCCCACCCATGAAGAACAAAGATTTAAGAAGACAAAGGGGGGAGACTTAAAAGACAGGAAAAGCATAAGAATGTAAAAACTGAGCTTACATCAATATTTTAAAGTATGGAAAAAGGTAGTAAAGCAAATACTAGTTTTCTTCATTGCATTCCTGGTGGTTTATGACTGTTAAGCTTAAGTTAATTAACATACCTAAGCAAAGATGTAATGTAAATACATTGTTAGAACTTTCAGTAACACATAGAAATTACAAACAAGAAAGTTGTTAATGTTATTGTAGCTAAGTTTATTTTACTCAAAACATTTACATATTTATTAGAACCTTATACTCTGAGATCAGTGAATTCTCACGTCTACTGACCAGCTACAAATGACACGAAAGAATTAATATTCTGTCAGCAGCAATCTGGAACACCAAATTTATTAGGTAAAGTTAGTGTCAGCATTTTTAGTACCCTCTACCCCACAGTAATTAATTACAATGCTAACTTGACCTAATAGCACAATTGCAAATGCTAGTCTGGATATTCCACATATTTTTTCTTTCAGGATTCAAATACTTGTGGTTTTTCTTCTGAATGTTCTGGAACAAACATTTGTGGCATGTCTAGACCAGCACTTAGTGCTGAATTCAGTTAACTCAAGTTAATTAGTAATCAATTAACTGGAGGTAAAATAGGACCAAAACCCCTATTCTAAGCATATTGCAATCCATCAGACAAGTCCTGCAGTCTGACTCTGCATGATCTTCATAATTCCTATTTAAGTGTAAGGTTCATTGAAAAACATTTGCATATGAAAGTTGGTAGTTAAGAAGTTATTTGCACAGCAGTCCAGCAGCCATCTGTGAGTGCAAAGTGTCTCTGACGGGGTAGTTTTCTGCAGCTGTAATGATCTCCAGAGTATAAAACTAGAGCGTGGCAGAGATGTACATGGGGCACAGCTGTATAGGAGCACATGGTATGGGATATAGATGTCAGCGGTGACGTTTGGTGTCCTGGCTGGCGGCTGTGCTTCCCCAGCTGCGTGGTGTGGGAGCATCCGGCAGGCTCGGCAGACACAGGGTAACATCACCCACTGTCAGATGGTTGCTGTTGGAGGCAGCTAGCCATAAACAAGGTTCAAAGGTCTCACTGGAAATAGATCTCAGTACTTGTGCTGCCAGTCTTTGTTTAATCAAGACCAGCTGAAAGTGTTCTCCAGAACCCGCGGTCTCTGAGCAAGACCCCCAGCAGAGCAGCACATGCAGTACCGTAACTGCACTGGCTTTTCCTTCTGTAACACTGTATTCTTTTCTGGTGTTTTGTCACATGTTCTTCCGTGAGTCCTCTGGCATTCAGGATAGAAAAACAGTATTATTTTTGAACGGAGAAGTGACTGTATTGCAGTGGTATTTTTGTTTGTGATTACCAAGTGTGCTGAGACACCAGATTCTTGTTTTCTCTCTTACTCTAAAAATGAGGTGAGCTAATCCTATCGACAAGGTCTGCCTGATGATCTTGTAAAAATTGCTAATCCAGGGGCTGTGTTCACTTTAAGAGTAGTGGCAATGTTTACATAATGTACACAGAAACATACACAAACGTAATAGTTCTGCAGACCTAGCATTATAAAAGGATTTCTTTTCAAGATTGCCAGTGGTCATTCCAGCAGAAGTGGAATAACTAGGCTGGTGTGAGTCTCCTCAATAACACTACAGCTGTATATACAGATCTATCTACTTACGCTGCTGCAATTGTCTTTTTTAAAAACCAAATGGTCACATGAAAGCCTTCCTGTGCATAATAATTCCATCTTTAGAGCTTAGAGACAACCTGATTTATTTTAATCATGAAAATCTGTTCTCCAATCACTTTTGCAGCTCTCTAACCAAATCAATGTTTACCAGGAGAGATAGAGAGATGCATCCAGTACCAGAAAAATTATATGATTTTCCACTTTTAAGCTATGTACCACTGTTAGATTTTCATGCTTTGGTAGCCTAAACATGATACAGCCACTAAAAGACGTGTACAGCTCCTTTTGCATTAGCTCTTTAGTGGCAAGCTTCAACCAGGCATCAGCTTTAGTGTTAATTGTTAGCACGGTGGTTCCTCACGCTTCAGCTATTTGCCAAATCTCATTATATTATTTGCTAATTCATTCAGCTTTGCCTTTCTCTCCACAAGGAGAGAGCTGTGGTTGTCTTCCTGCTAATTTCCTGATCCACAGGATCATTTAACTGCTTTTTGAAATAACTGCTAGAGGTGCAGTAGCAGTTCCTAATAGCCAAGGTTGTCAAGCCTGAGGTTAAGCTCAGAGGACTATATTTAGGCACTTCAACAGGTGGCCTGATGCACAGAAGTGCTGAGCCTGCAAGCTCCTGCTCAGCTACTTAAATACCGAAATCCACAGACTAGCTGAGAGAGGTCAGGGCTCCTGAACATCCAGACATGCACTAAGTGCCTGAATACGTTCACAAGAACATAGTGCAGAGTGTTTCCTTTTAACTTGGCTTAGTGTATATTTTGAGCTAGTAACAGTTTTATCTAGGTAATGATTATTTTCTTCATTGTTGCAGAAAAGCTGATGCCTGACATTTGCTATCAATTCTCTCATAGAAGCATTGAGTTATTTCGGTGGCCAGATTCTACTGTTAATACTCTGGGGACATGGGTTTATTTCACTTTTCCTTTGGAAATAAATGAATAGTAAGATTCAATGTCGGTTTCTTATCAGGCAGTGTTTCAAGGTGAAAAGATAAATGATACCTTCGTTTCCCTTTGTGCAAAATAATTACTGCCCTGTAGGGTTGGTATACAGATCACTGCTCAGTTTCCTGATGGATTATGAAGTGTGAGCATCTTTCTGCTTGCAGTGGGCTGAACACAAGTATTTGGAACAACGTCACAGAAAAAAATTGTCTCTGGCCACACTAATTCTGATGATCAAAACCAATAATCTTTATCTTTTAGAAACCTTCCTATAGATGTGTTAAAATACTCCATTTAAACTGCTATTACCACTGATACTTCCCCATGAAATACTTCTGTGTAGCCAAAATGGTGTATTTTAATGACATAGACATTCTTCAAAAAACAACAATCGGAATTCCTGAATGTTTGAATGAATCTGATTTTAGTCTGTTATTGTTTTTCTTGTGAATGTTATATATAAAAATGCTTTTTGATACATAATACAGCTGTTGAAAATTTAGAGATCTTTTGGCATGTGTCAATTTAAGCCATTATACCTTGCAGACAGTTCGTAACTCCTAGACAAAAGCTAAATACTACTTTATCCAAAGTTCTTAGATGTGGCCATTGCTTGGATCAGAAACTCCCTTATTTGGTCTAGAGGCAGATCTGAATGGGGACTGATCCAGTGCAAAACGGTTCTGCCCAGATTCTGAAATCAAAGGAACAACAGAATTTGCCTGTAGTGAATAATTAAACAAATGAGCCTAATGTTCCCGCCTATGTTGATTTTGGCTTATTAATTGTGTGTGTGATCCCGTGACTCATATTTCACTGCAAAGAGTAACCCCCTCACTGGCAGTGTGTAGGGCTGCCTCCTGCTTTGTTCTCCACCACTGAGCAAACACACCATTTCTACTGTATTTAGTTTAACACCCCTGTATAAGCAGGCTCAGGATTAGACCTTCTGTTTATAAGGCTAGGTTTAAAACAAGTTTGTTTTCTCTGCTTAATCCAGATTAATAAGAGATTTGCATTCTGTGTCATTCTTCATTAGCAAAAAAGCCAATTAGGATATATTGCTTGCTGTATGACTGTACAATACTACAACAATACCCTCTGTTCTTGAGCTCAGCTGTAAGGACATTCTTTATAATTAATTGCCATGGATCTTCTAACTGTTTTAATATTATGCCTCTGCTTTGTCATCCTTCTGAATTCAACTGACAGATTGGCTTCTGGCTTTCAGAGTTATCAGCTGCATTTAACCTTGCTGTACTTTTAGAAACAGCAGGTAGAGCAAGTGCAAAAACTCATTACTCATAAATCATAATTGCCAGTTTCAGAGGAAGAAATTATATCCATATGCTGTTATTATTCTTGATGTTGCATCACTTTAACATGAAAAATTAAGCTTTTCTTCTTTGCTTTGCTTGCTCTTCGTACCAAGGTAACTCAGCAGAATTTTGGAAGGTGAGGGCTGAACTCTGCTATCATGGAATCTGACTGCAGATCTCCTCTGAACATGGAGCAGAGATTTTGCCCTAAGAAGGAACACAAATCTATTATCTTCTCAACACTACACAATAATATTCAAGTTTGTTCTTTTTTGGAAGAAATTTGACCACGTCAAGGAAAAGTATTCCAAACCGGTTTTGACTATTAAAAGACAAAAGATGGACTACCTATTAAATTGAATACCGCAGTAGTTTATGTTGCAGGTATGAAAGTCAATCTCACAATCAAGAAGGAAACAAACTGTGTATTATTAGGAGTTCGTCATTTTTTACCCCACAAATCTTTTGCAGAACTGTTCTTCATGGGTGTTGACAGTTGTTTTCATTTTTCCTACATAGCCAGTTCAAGTTAAGGTGAGGACAGAAAGGCAGGAAGGATGTCTGTGATAGCTCAACAAATTTTTTAATCAAAGAAAATTGGTATTAAGTAAATACCAAGATCCAGTACCAAAAGCAAAAAAGAATGTCTCCGTCCTGAATTCCAGAGTCCATGATCAGTCACTTGGCTGATCCAAAACTTTCTTCTGATGCAACATTCATAATAAATTCATATTAAATCTGTGCATTGGTGTGTAGTTCTTCATCTGGGTATATCTCAGCAGGGCACAACTGCAGCATCACGAGGCACTGGGAATGCAGATGTTGGGGTAGTTGTTATAGCTAATGCAGTATTGACAATGAGCTGCTTCATGCTGACTGATAGACTGAGCCCATTAACCTAGTTCCTGTATCCCACTGGGAATCAGGACTCTCACCACCTTTACTGAAGTTCTGGCTGAACTTCACTGCAGCCTCCCTATCTTTCTCTCCAACAGGAAAGCTGTCTGTGATCCTCCTCAGCCATCTGTGCTCCATCCACAATCTTACACATCTTACATGTGACTTATTCTAGCTGCAGCCTCATTAACTCTCAGTATCCACGGTCTCACACGCACCCACCTGGGGGCTTGAAGGGAAAGGTTGGACAAGGTCATTTTCTGAATCTTGATTACAGGGGTTTGTAGGAGGTGCCCAAGCTGCTGTGCTTGAACACAGTGGCCTTGAGCAAAAATTCCATTCACTACTCCTTATCTCAGCAGAGATCTACAGGTTATTTGCACTATTCAGCAGTTAAGGGGACAAAATCCCACAAACTAAAGAAAGTAAATCTAAAAGCCTTTCATACAGATAACATTGAAAAGTACCTTTCTACAGTAGAAAGAATGAGAGGAGAGGACAACGTGCTGAAACAAATGAGTTTCCAACCAGAAGACATTTTCAAAACTAACATTAAAATATTTTGTAAAATATTGTCTCACGATAAGAAAATGCTCTCTGTCCTCCTAAATCATTGTGTGTCATTTCTACTCCTTGCCTCAGATGCTGGCAGTTGGCAGAAATGGGGTGAGGACTAGAGCACCAGAATTACACATTGCGGGTTTGGTTTGGGAGTGCTTTCCTAGGATGGAAGGGGGGAAACTGTGTCACATTAAAGGGTGTAGTGCTTTCTGACTTAACAGTTCAAGTGGTAAGCAGGATATCCTGGTACCCAGAGTTTTAGGAATAGCACAAAGTAAACAAAATAAAAAGCTCCTTCAGGGAGTTCCTTTCTTTTGATTAAAAATACTAATAAAAACTGAATAATATTTTCAAAAAGTGAAATCTCTGTCTACATATATGAAGTGCTCACAGGAGATTTTGCTATCACTCTTTCTTTTTAGCGGTTGAATTTTGGCATCCTACAAATATTTGGCTGGTCCTACAAACTTTGCCTCTTCGTTTTACTCAGAGCCTGACTAGTCCACCAGGATAAAAAACTTCTCACATGACTCCAATAGTTCCAAGTTTTGGGCTTAGAGCACATCAAGAGTTTTCTAACACCTAGTCCCTGCCCAAGCCATGTGCCCAACATGCAGACTGAGGACTGAAGAGTCTGCTGGAGAAGAGCCTGGGGGTTGTGATTATCTGGCACTGTCAGTGCGTCTAAGGAAATGGTTAGAGAGGTGTAACTGTTTTCCCTCTTATCCAAATACTGTTCAAGGAGACAGACAAGCAACATCTCTGCAGGTTAGCTGGATTTTTCCTTAGCAGAAGCCCAAAAGACTGAACTGAAAAGTAATATTCAGAAAGGCAAACTCCTTAATTGGCTGGTATCAAGTGGCACGGGTCCAAGGATTAGGTCTGCAAGATTTAACCAGCAGAACAGGTTTCTACCCATCCAGAATACCTTGGGATCTCTTCATGTTCCTTCAGGGGAACGAAAAAGGACATTTGCTGAGTTGCAAGTCACAACCTCAGGCAACAGCCTGAGGTATAAGATATTTCAGAGAAAACAAGTCACTGGCCCAGAGGCAACAGAGTTCTTGTGCCATTCAGCCCTCAAGCAGGGGATTTTAAATAAGAGTCCTAGTGGGGAATTATTTTGCAAGTCTTCAAATAGCCAGTGTTCAAAATGGGCCACCTGCAACTCGAGAAAGATGTTTAATTACTCCCATAAGTATGGGATATGCAGGAGTTCTCTGTTTGCCTATGCATACAAATATTTATAATCAAATTTACAAGCAGATTGATGTACACAAGAGAGATGAGGTAAGACAAGGCATTACAATAAATTATTCAGAAAACTTAAAATACGCAATGTGTTTCTGCTACACATTGGAAGAAGCAGTATGCATCTGCTGCAAAGTCTTACTATGTTCTATAGTAACTGTGCCTATTCCAGGAAAATAGCATTACTTTACTCTGAAACTCCTGCTCTAGGTACACCAAGGGCTGGAAAGCTAAAAATTTAATAAATAAAACTATTTGGATGCATAAAGAATAGGATAAAAACTAATACAGGAAACATTACAATGGCTTTATAGAGGTAGTTTCTTTTTACTCTTACAATTCTCTGTCCAATTTTCAATTTTCCATTCCCCAAAATACAAGCCAAGCATACAGCATGCTCAGAGATAGACTAAAAAAAAGCACAGGAATGTAAAATTTTCATTTGAAGGAAGGAAGAAAATATTAGACATGTTTATTTTACAAAGGAATTTAATTTGAAAAAAAGGTAAAAAAAATATTTTAAAAAAATGAATGCTGTAAAAGGAAAAGTATTGGTATCTATGCAGCTGTCTAATAGCTCAAGCTTTAAACAAAACTGAAAATAGGAGAATTCCAAAATGATGAAGAGGAAGGATTTAAAAAAATCCTGTGGAACTTATGAATGTGAAACTGACATGAGGTCATGCCTGCAATCAAGAAAGGAGATTTTTTATACTTATAGGAACATATGAACCTAGAAAAGTGTATGAAAGAATATTTGAAACCAAAACTGTTGTGGAATATACAAAATCATCTGCTAAATACTGTTTACCATTAAAAGGGTATGTACAAATTATCTTGCAGTTTCTTCTGATGAAGCCTTCTGCTCTTCCTCCTGGGGGAGGTGACATTGCTCACTAAGACTAATACTCTCCTGTTTTAACTGTCCCCAGAAATTTGTTTATGATCTTGTGTTTACAAAACCAGTCACAAGTAATTTTGCATTGAGGATGTTTATATCAGCATAGGACTCTTTATGTCGAAATAGATAATGCCTGGTTATCTACAGTCACTTCACTTGTTTATAAAAGTTGATATGAACACTCCCCTATGTTTTCATCAAACCACAAATATTTATTCTTGGTCCAATCCTGGAATACACTTGTTGGATTTGTACACACTGACTGGGGAAAATATATTTTAATTAGTATCTTAATTAGCAGCTAACTAACCGAAGGTGCAAATGTCTGACTATGAAGACAAGTTTTAAAGCTACAGAAGCTCATTTTGTTGACAAAAGGACTGCTAAACTGTCAAAGACACCAAGTATTTGTGATTTTGATTTTTTTTTTCCATAGACATTTTCCCTGTAAAATCTGTTTATTTTAACCTTCTCAGTTTCTGGATCAATTTGCATCATATGAGCATCCCCAATACAAAATGGAAATCCAAAAGGTAAAATTATGACCTTATTTTTTCTCTTCCAAATTTAATTTATACAAGTCAATATGGCAAAACCCAGCATTACTTATAAGATATGAATTAATGTGATAACAATTAATCAGTGGGTTAATGCTGATGGTAAAAGACAAATTAAAGCAAATTTCAGATGCTCAGATTTCAAACCAAAATCTACTGTTTTACGCAAGGCAAGGCTACTTTTATCTTTGAGAACACTTGTAAAAGTGATCTGGATCTTGACAATTTTTCAGTAGTTCTCAGTTATGGTCATGTGCCAGCAAATGGCCACTGCGTTCCTGGCTGCTGTCTGTTACATGTCTGCACTGCTTTTGTCTGGTACTCGTTCTTTGTCGTGTTTTGAACCACGATACTGTGCCCCAGCCAAACCATCTTTAGTTATTCCTATTGGAGCCCTCAGAGAGAGACCAGGCTGGAATTACCCTCACCAGCTTTACCTGGCTGTCCACCTTCAGGTGTAGCAGGTCAGCTCCTGGAGGGTTTTTAAGCCCAGCCAGAGGGTTCAGGAGAGAGAAGAAGAAGAAAAGAGAGAGGTAAGAGAGGTTTGTATCTGCTTTCTGTCCTGCACTGTCTTGTGGTTTGGATTTCCTGGACTAACTTGGCTGCTGCTCGCTGGGTGGGTTTTGTTGCTGCCATCATCTTGACTCTGCTTGCCTGGATCTGGAGCATTGAGGACTGAAAGGTAAACTGTGCTAAATTGGAATTGGAAAAGGAGAAGCTGAAAGGCTAAAATACTAAGACAGCAAGGAATAGATAAAGAGGACTGTACTGCACTGGATTAAGAACCAATTGCATTATCTGAAGTGTATGTAGAGCTCTTGGGCAAAGTAAAGAGACCAATCAAGTAATGTGTAATCTCATGCACAGCAGTTGCAAATGTATACATGCTGTATTACAGATAAATTAGTAAAATGTGTAAGTACTATGTTAGATATAAGTACTGTGTTAAGTATAAGTAAGTGAACTATATAGGTTATTCATAAGTATGTAAAAGTAGTACAATGTGTAAGTATAAAGTAAGCATAATACACAAAAGAGGTGATAAGTAGTTATTACTGAACAAATTAAAAGATATGTGAGTTCTCCAGTGATGCCCACAGAGGTGATGCATATTTTAAACAATAAGAAGCTTCTGCATAATCACATTGACTCATTGAACAGAGGTGCTGAGTTCCCACAGTTCCTATTGAGCTGAAAATGCAAAAAAGGCCACCACAGCTACAGCATGCCTGTAAACAGGTTACTTTATCCCTGTTTCCTTCTGCTCCTTAGTTCTGTAATGATAGAGGCTTTCTGTACAAATGTGTGTGGAACACAACCTTTTCTTCTTCCAAAAAAAAAAAAAAAAAAAAAAATTAAAAGAGCAATAACACAAATTATACTTGAAAATATAATTTGCTTGCTAAGTAAAGTAATCCACGGCATTGTCGTCTCATTTTCAATTAGCTGAGTTTTATGGTGAGATCTTATACTAGCAAGCAAATATTATATTTGATAAAAACAATGTCACTGTATTTCAGAATTCATACATCAAAGAATAAGAAGCACCTTTACAGCTATTCTTACTGCTTCATGTAGGTTTTTTTTCAGTTTGTGTGCTCTTTTCTAATGGAGAAAAATGGCTATGCATTATTCTTTATCCCACTGAAAAGAAACAATCAACATCCATTGCTGAGCCAAAAACATGTTCTCAGCTAACTACTGGGCAGGAAATTACTGAAATTTTTGGGGATCCTTACAGAATTTGCCATACTGGGACAGACAACTGGTCTGTCATAGTCTCACCTGCTCCTGGAAATAGCTTTTGCCTCATATCCTCTCTGAAGGCAAAGCTCAGGAGCCACTGTCAGCACTCTGCTGTTCTCCTTTAGTGTACAGCATGCATCACAGAATGAGGAGAGAGATGAGACAAGCTCTGTTGACCCCCTTCCCCAAAGTAAGTTTTCCAAAGTAGAAAGTTTTCCATTCAAAAGCCAGATTGTGTTAGAGTATAGGCCAGTTTATTTCCAGTAAACTCTAAGTGAGGAACCCAGAGCAGAAGAAGAAAATGCTTGTAGCCAATTCCTCTTTCAAAGCTCTGGCAGCTCTGGTTAAATCAGAGCTTGCTTTCAGTTTTCTTGCCAGCCATTTCATTAACTTTCTAAGTAGCAGCAAACTCTGTGGCTTCCCCTCTGCTATCTAGCAGGTTTTCTTTCCAGTGCTTCTGTGGCCCAGCTCGGCCATCTCTCCATCTAAGCCTGATCTACAGGCTCTGATGTCTCTGCTGGGACCTTCACTCTCTGCCTTGCCATACTCTTCAAGCCACGTGACCTTCTGCCCATCATCCTAATTAGCCAATTCCAGGAAAGGAGCAACATGAATGTCACCTAAAAGAATCCATACAGCCTCAGACTTTTTAAAGGATAATGAAGAATGGACAGAAAAAATCTATAAAAGGCATAACTCAGTAACAAAAGGAGGACTTTGATTTGAAGATCGTGGCTTTGTGTGATTTTGATTATCAGCTCTGGAGAATCAGTCGCCATTTCAAAAATCACTTGTGGTTACAGCCCTGTAACATTACAAGGTAGAAGATCTCCCAAGCAGAAGAAGCCCTTAAGTGATGCTTGTTTTGTCTCATTGTCTCACACTTATGTCCTTGAACACCTTAGGCATGTTTCTGACCTCACTGATATGCATCGGGCTTGAGAGCTTGAACAATTACAGTTAATTGGAATTTAGTAAAGCATGGATGGCCCTTGGCTGGAGGTTTAATGTATATTAAGAGTAAACAGTCGTGAGAATTTTCTTTAGAATCTGAAAATGGCTCTGCACATGTACATACAGGCTCATCAGAATAAATATTACTTTACAACTTCATATGGTATGCACCTTTTCTTTCTGAGAAAGAATCATGGCTTAGTGGTAGCAAGGCTTGGTTTCTGCAAGCTCACCCCCTCACCTATTGAGGCACTTAAAGTGAATGAATTCAGAGGCTTGAGGACTCAGCTTAAGGGCATATCATGATTAAGCCATGTAAATGCTGCCATGGTAAAATTCCAGTGCAAATTTAAAATCAGTCCTAGTAACTTTTTCAGAGTCTCACTGCACGTGTTTTCTCCTCTGTGCAGCCTGGTGTTAGGTGTAGAACATCCCTGTAGCTTAAGCTGAGGTCACTGTCAGCTGCACTTCCAAAACATTGTGTTCTTAGAAGTTTTGAAATCTGGCTGTAGGCAGCTTAGAACTGAAGAGCCAACAGCAGTGTTTACTTTTGACTTCATCTCCATTTTGTCTGGTAACACTCCAACCATAAAATGGGGGTAAAATGACCTTCTTTCTGCAGAGGAGCGCTGAGGAAATAAATTAATAAATAGGTGCAAAGCAATCATCTGTTATAGTACAGAGCACTGGAGCAAATCTCTAGAGGAAATTAGTTCTGTCATCAGAACAGGGTTTAAGTAGCGTGCAATGGATATGGTAGGAGGCCTTGAGCATTAAACGGTGAAGGTGAAGTAAAATACTTCCAGGCATGAATTAAGCCCCCTGGTCATTGTGCCAAAAGAGGCACAAGTCCTGTAGGACACCACAAGCATGCTTGTGTAACCGAAGACTGTTTGAAACAGCACTGAGCAGTGTGCACATCATAGAAACCTCACTCTTCATCCCTTTCAGCAATGGTTACATCTTTAAGACCTGGCTGTCTTAGGTGAAGACCTTGCACAGAAGGTGATCTGTAGGATCACTGCCAGAACATCTAACATACTATTTCCTGGGGTGGCATGATCCATGGATCCAGGGCTTGGTGTTTACAGATCTGTGCAGTATTTTTGAATATTGAGTGATTTTGGAATTGTGAACCTTGAGCTTCATCAACAGACTGCAGTATTAGTCAGTGTTAACAGCATACAGTATTACTTCATATAAAGTATTAGCCAGCCACCACAGAAGAATAATTTTCAGTACGGCTCAACAGCATTGGAATGTGTGATTCTGCAATTCAAGCTTGATAAACTTTGGGACTGTTACTAGTCCTTAGCTACCAAAGAAAAAGTTTTTGTAAAGGTGGGTTTTTCTGTGATCCAGTCATATGACACCCAGTTCAGGTTCCATTGTAATCAGTTAAAACAACAACAAAAAAATCATATTAGTATTATATCCTTGACCTGTCAGCTCCACAGTTTCCCCATCTGCAAGATGGCAATAAGCAGGCAACATTTAATGGGAGCGAAGTGCTTTGAGAGCCTTGGATGACAAAGGCCAAAATCCACAGTATTTATTTTGGTCTTGTGACAGACTGGATTTCACTTACACACCACTGTTTTGAGAAGTATGTCAAGTTCTTTGCCTGTCCATGCTAACAATGACAATGAATCACTCTCCACACTTCACTAAGAGAACGAAGCGTTGTTTAGAGATTATAGTGTGGATAAGGCAGGAATACTGTTCCCATCAGTACAGTAAAGGATCTGTCAGCACTTTCATTATCATACTTTAATTCCAGTGGTTTGCAAACCCATTTTGATTATCATTACCAAATAGCCTGCTATTTTTCAACTTTATTAATGTTAAGTGAATAAATCATGGAAGTTAAAATTGTTTTTGTTCTCCCATAACTAAAATTGGCTTGAAGTTCAAACAATGAAATTAGGAAAACAATTCAATTTGTCCAATAGAAAGAGATAAAGTCAAAGGACTGGCCACTTCACATACATACACTTCAGTCTCACAATCATGTATCTAGATCTGTATTGACATTATGATATACCAGAAAAAATAATATTCCTATGGAGATCTTCCAATTTCCCCAATACCTAGTATCATTTTTTTAAAACTGCTTAAATGCACATGTACATTGTTTCTGGGTGGTCTTTAGGTTAAAGAATGTGCTTTCAAGAGCTTCCCCTCAAGTAGACATTTTTTATTTTTAATGAAAAAGAGGAAATTGGACACAACCCCCCCCATGTTATTTTAACATTGAAGTTTCAACAACAATGAAATTCAAATTTAAGCTTGACACACCACCTTAACTCATTCAACAATGTATTTCTAAGAGATGCCAATAACAGGATGAGTTAAGATGAATGAAACAGCCCTAAATGAAAACTTCTAAGTTATGTTTTATTCCTGAGAAATATGTACCCATGAAGGATTTTCTCCATATGATTTTGTGGAAAAAAAAAATAGAAAACAAAAAAATATGGGAGCTTGAAACGGAACTCCACTCTTGTTGTAATGTGGGGAATCCTTACAACAAGTATAAGACAGTGATGAACTTGGAAAGAAAGATGAAACAACATTTCTTTAGATGTTCAGGGATGATTTATTCCTCCAGCTGCATGGCTGGAGTTCCCAGGCAGACTCCAGTCATGGGACCCTGCTCTCGTCCCAGGCCCCAGGCACACACACCACCCAATCAGGAACAGGTATGGGGCACACGTGACACGGGGACAGGGACAGAGGCAGACTCGTACCCTGCAGGGTCCCTTCCCCAGAATTTCAGGGGAGAGGCACCTCCACAATTCACCCTTTCTTATTAAATAAAGAACATTGGAAAATACAGTTGGATAAACAACAAAACAATTTCAAAGGAAAGGAAGCCACTATCTTGAGTCCCCAGATATCCAAACAGATTTTCTTTGGAGCATCAGAAGGGAGACAGGACTTGAGCATGCTTCAGATGGAAACTGAGGAAGGGATTTTCCTTTTTGTACTTGTTGGAATCTTAGAAAATGACAGTTAATTTCTTCCCTCCCTCCTTTTCATCCCCCCCGTCGGCATTGTAAAGGGATTAATGGCGCAGGAAAACGACTGGTTTTTTGAGGGGTACCAGAAAGGGAGATTTGGGTTGGGCATATATGGGGGCTAAAGGGACATGGGATAAAAGGGGAAGGTGGGATTGGGGAAAGGATAGGAATTATGGGGATATTGTCCAGCATATCTACTACCTTTGACAGGGACACCCCCAGGGCCTGTAACACATGCGACCTGTGGGCCCTTCCTTCCTTGCACAATTTTAAATTCTACTCTTTCTCCTTCTTCTAAGCTTGGAACATCACTTTTGGGGTTATTTTTACAATAGCAGATTTATGGACAAAAATACTTTCTCCAGTATCGTTTTTCAACAACAAACCGTAATTTTTCTTTACATTATACCATTTTACAGCTCCAAAACCCCTAGCTGCGATAACATTTTAGTTTTTCCGAGTTTCTTTGTTCTTGCTTTCACTTTCGGTTTTTCTCGCTCTTGCGTCGGAGCTGCCGCAGCCGGGACTGCCGGGGCTGGGGCTGCCAGCGCGTTCCTGTCGCGGGGTCTTGACTCCTCGGGATCGCGTTTGGGGCCGTGCGGGTCCGGTCGGGCTGTGCTGCTGCACGCTGACCCTGCCGGCTGCTCTGCCTTCGGCCACCTTTGCACCGCCGTTTGGTGCCATGCTCGCTTCGCCTCTGGAGCTCCGTGTGACTGCTTCACACTTTCTGGGCATTCACGCGGCTGCACGGCCGTGCCCTGTGAGGCGTTCACATGTGCGCGGCTTCGTATCACCGGCACTGCCGCCGCTGCTGCTGCTGTCGTCGGCTGTGTGGCAGTGGGCTAGCACGGTTCCCTTCTCACCCCCACACCCCTCTGGCTCTGCTCGGCGTGGCTCACCACGATCACCATAGCGACTGCCACAATCACCGCTGCCTTTCTCGGTGTGGGGCTTGGGCTCAGACCGTCGCTCACCACACGGCGCGGGGTGGCCATTGTTGGGTCGCGCCTTGGCCGCCACTGCCCTCGCTGCTGCCTCAGGGTGCTGCTCCTGGCTCCACTCCCACTGCCTTCAGTCTCCCCGCCGGCTCTGCTCCCACAGTGCCTGGCCTCACTGGCTCTCCCACGTGCGGGAGCTCCCTCGCCACCACCCGCAATGCACTCGGCGCCTGCGGCCGGGGCTTGCAGTCTCCAGGGTGGTGGAGGAGCCCTCTGCAACACACATGCTGCTCGACCACTTGTTCGCTGCTAAAACAGCAGTGGGAAACAGGCAATATTGCTCAACAGTCTCTGAAATCAGGTAATATTCACGGAAATAGTCCTGCATCGGCACGTTTTTTGATTCGGAAATTAACTGTGTCCAAACATTCTTCCAAAAGTCCTTGGTAAGAATAAAATCCCAAGAAACACAGAGGCTTTTAAACAGCCATGCCAAAAAGTGTCTTAATTCTTTCTGAGCTTGAATTAAGCTAAAATCTACATATCACTGTTCCAGAATCTTTTTAAGTTTAAGGTAATTGTCTCTTTGTGGTTCAGACAGACATGAGTCCTTCCATGAGTCCTCCCTCATTCAGAGAGGGGACATCAAAACGAAAGCAAGAAGAGATATCGAGTTACTCATGAATTATCTTCTCCAGGGATCATTTGCCCACATTCTCCATCATTTGTTGTAGTGCGGGGAATCCTTACAACAATATATAAGACAGCGATGGACTTGGAAAGAAAGATGAAGCGATATTTCTTTAGATGTTCAGGGATGATTTTATTCCTCCAGCCACATGGCTGGAGTTCCCAGGCAGACTCCAGTCATGGGACCCTGCTCTCTTCCCGGGGCCCCAGGCACACACACCACCCAATCAGGAACAGGTATGGGGCACACGTGACATGGGGACAGGGACAGAGGCAGACTCGTACCCTGCAGGGTCCCTTCCCCGTGATTTCAGGGGAAGGCACCTCCACCTACTCTATCGTGTGCAAGCTTTGTTTTCATGGAAAGGGCATGTGAGATGGAGTCAGGAACTCCAAGGACAGCAAGTAATGCAGCCCATCTCAGCTGTATCCTCCAGGAATGGGACTGACCAGTCCATGATACCACTGAAGGCACAAGGAACACAGCATGGACTTTGCTGATGATTCCTCCGAGCTCCTGAA
>JACBWW010001057.1:0-16705 GCA_020086605.1 Lanius collurio
CTCCTGTACAGGACAGAGACAGAAAGGAATGAGGGAAGCTGGCATCGTGGGTGGGATCTTCAGTGTGTGAGTTAGCCCATGGCAGGTCAACCTAGATGCGAGGCAAGTTCTCTGATAGGCTCTTCTCCCAAACTTGTCATGACATTTACTCTGAGCATGAGGCTGATGGTTGGCTCCCATCCTACAAGCACTGAGTGGCGCCCATGCTGCTCCCCTTCACTCTGGGTGCTGAGGGGATTCTTTGAGCCCTGTGCTCAAAGGGACACTCTGAAAGACCCACTCTCCAGAGAGCAGCATAATGCCAATTACTCTTCCTCTGTGAGACTCTGGGATTTACATGTCTGCAGAAGAGCCAAAGGCCAGACATCTGCCACTGCTTTTTCACATAACACAGGGAAATTAGGAGGTTTGCCTGCGGAAAGGCAGGGGATAAAATGTTAGGTGCAAACTGCAAATTCCATGAGATATCCCACTTGGCTGGCAGCAGGGCTGTGGGAGGCTGCAACTAAGAACATAAATGTGTGGTGCATGGGGCAGGAACTGGCTTATCATTTGATCATAACACTTATTTCTGGAAGATGTCAGTCAAAGAAAATATTACTATGTTGTTTTTTATATTACTTTAATTGGAAAAGGTTGAGATGTGGAGATGCTTACTCCCACCCATGAAGAACAAAGATTTAAGAAGACAAAGGGGGGAGACTTAAAAGACAGGAAAAGCATAAGAATGTAAAAACTGAGCTTACATCAATATTTTAAAGTATGGAAAAAGGTAGTAAAGCAAATACTAGTTTTCTTCATTGCATTCCTGGTGGTTTATGACTGTTAAGCTTAAGTTAATTAACATACCTAAGCAAAGATGTAATGTAAATACATTGTTAGAACTTTCAGTAACACATAGAAATTACAAACAAGAAAGTTGTTAATGTTATTGTAGCTAAGTTTATTTTACTCAAAACATTTACATATTTATTAGAACCTTATACTCTGAGATCAGTGAATTCTCACGTCTACTGACCAGCTACAAATGACACGAAAGAATTAATATTCTGTCAGCAGCAATCTGGAACACCAAATTTATTAGGTAAAGTTAGTGTCAGCATTTTTAGTACCCTCTACCCCACAGTAATTAATTACAATGCTAACTTGACCTAATAGCACAATTGCAAATGCTAGTCTGGATATTCCACATATTTTTTCTTTCAGGATTCAAATACTTGTGGTTTTTCTTCTGAATGTTCTGGAACAAACATTTGTGGCATGTCTAGACCAGCACTTAGTGCTGAATTCAGTTAACTCAAGTTAATTAGTAATCAATTAACTGGAGGTAAAATAGGACCAAAACCCCTATTCTAAGCATATTGCAATCCATCAGACAAGTCCTGCAGTCTGACTCTGCATGATCTTCATAATTCCTATTTAAGTGTAAGGTTCATTGAAAAACATTTGCATATGAAAGTTGGTAGTTAAGAAGTTATTTGCACAGCAGTCCAGCAGCCATCTGTGAGTGCAAAGTGTCTCTGACGGGGTAGTTTTCTGCAGCTGTAATGATCTCCAGAGTATAAAACTAGAGCGTGGCAGAGATGTACATGGGGCACAGCTGTATAGGAGCACATGGTATGGGATATAGATGTCAGCGGTGACGTTTGGTGTCCTGGCTGGCGGCTGTGCTTCCCCAGCTGCGTGGTGTGGGAGCATCCGGCAGGCTCGGCAGACACAGGGTAACATCACCCACTGTCAGATGGTTGCTGTTGGAGGCAGCTAGCCATAAACAAGGTTCAAAGGTCTCACTGGAAATAGATCTCAGTACTTGTGCTGCCAGTCTTTGTTTAATCAAGACCAGCTGAAAGTGTTCTCCAGAACTCGCGGTCTCTGAGCAAGACCCCCAGCAGAGCAGCACATGCAGTACCGTAACTGCACTGGCTTTTCCTTCTGTAACACTGTATTCTTTTCTGGTGTTTTGTCACATGTTCTTCCGTGGGTCCTCTGGCATTCGGGACAGAAAAACAGTATTATTTTTGAACGGAGAAGTGACTGTATTGCAGTGGTATTTTTGTTTGTGATTACCAAGTGTGCTGAGACACCAGATTCTTGTTTTCTCTCTTACTCTAAAAATGAGGTGAGCTAATCCTATCGACAAGGTCTGCCTGATGATCTTGTAAAAATTGCTAATCCAGGGGCTGTGTTCACTTTAAGAGTAGTGGCAATGTTTACATAATGTACACAGAAACATACACAAACGTAATAGTTCTGCAGACCTAGCATTATAAAAGGATTTCTTTTCAAGATTGCCAGTGGTCATTCCAGCAGAAGTGGAATAACTAGGCTGGTGTGAGTCTCCTCAATAACACTACAGCTGTATATACAGATCTATCTACTTACGCTGCTGCAATTGTCTTTTTTAAAAACCAAATGGTCACACGAAAGCCTTCCTGTGCATAATAATTCCATCTTTAGAGCTTAGAGACAACCTGATTTATTTTAATCATGAAAATCTGTTCTCCAATCACTTTTGCAGCTCTCTAACCAAATCAATGTTTACCAGGAGAGATAGAGAGATGCATCCAGTACCAGAAAAATTATATGATTTTCCACGTTTAAGCTATGTACCACTGTTAGATTTTCATGCTTTGGTAGCCTAAACATGATACAGCCACTAAAAGACGTGTGTACAGCTCCTTTTGCATTAGCTCTTTAGTGGCAAGCTTCAACCAGGCATCAGCTTTAGTGTTAATTGTTAGCACGGTGGTTCCTCACGCTTCAGCTATTTGCCAAATCTCATTATATTATTTGCTAATTCATTCAGCTTTGCCTTTCTCGCCACAAGGAGAGAGCTGTGGTTGTCTTCCTGCTAATTTCCTGATCCACAGGGTCATTTAACTGCTTTTCGAAATAACTGCTAGAGGTGCAGTAGCAGTTCCTAATAGCCAAGGTTGTCAAGCCTGAGGTTAAGCTCAGAGGACTATATTTAGGCACTTCAACAGGTGGCCTGATGCACAGAAGTGCTGAGCCTGCAAGCTCCTGCTCAGCTACTTAAATACTGAAATCCACAGACTAGCTGAGAGAGGTCAGGGCTCCTGAACATCCAGACATGCACTAAGTGCCTGAATACGTTCACAAGAACATAGTGCAGCGTGTTTCCTTTTAACTTGGCTTAGTGTATATTTTGAGCTAGTAACAGTTTTATCTAGGTAATGATTATTTTCTTCATTGTTGCAGAAAAGCTGATGCCTGACATTTGCTATCAATTCTCTCATAGAAGCATTGAGTTATTTCGGTGGCCAGATTCTACTGTTAATACTCAAGGGACATGGGTTTATTTCACTTTTCCTTTGGAAATAAATGAATAGTAAGATTCAATGTCGGTTTCTTATCAGGCAGTGTTTCAAGGTGAAAAGATAAATGATACCTTCGTTTCCCTTTGTGCAAAATAATTACTGCCCTGTAGGGTTGGTATACAGATCACTGCTCAGTTTCCTGATGGATTATGAAGTGTGAGCATCTTTCTGCTTGCAGTGGGCTGAACACAAGTATTTGGAACAACGTCACAGAAAAAAATTGTCTCTGGCCACACTAATTCTGATGATCAAAACCAATAATCTTTATCTTTTAGAAACCTTCCTATAGATGTGTTAAAATACTCCATTTAAACTGCTATTACCACTGATACTTCCCCATGAAATACTTCTGTGTAGCCAAAATGGTGTATTTTAATGACATAGACATTCTTCAAAAAAACAACAATCGGAATTCCTGAATGTTTGAATGAATCTGATTTTAGTCTGTTATTGTTTTTCTTGTGAATGTTATATATAAAAATGCTTTTTGATACATAATACAGCTGTTGAAAATTTAGAGATCTTTTGGCATGTGTCAATTTAAGCCATTATACCTTGCAGACAGTTCGTAACTCCTAGACAAAAGCTAAATACTACTTTATCAAAAGTTCTTAGATGTGGCCATTGCTTGGATCAGAAACTCCCTTATTTGGTCTAGGGGCAGATCTGAATGGGGACTGATCCAGTGCAAAACGGTTCTGCCCAGATTCTGAAATCAAAGGAACAACAGAATTTGCCTGTAGTGAATAATTAAACAAATGAGCCTAATGTTCCCGCCTATGTTGATTTTGGCTTATTAATTGTGTGTGTGATCCCGTGACTCATATTTCACTGCAAAGAGTAACCCCCTCACTGGCACTGTGTAGGGCTGTCTCCTGCTTTGTTCTCCACCACTGAGCAAACACACCATTTCTACTGTATTTAGTTTAACACCCCTGTATAAGCAGGCTCAGGATTAGACCTTCTGTTTATAAGGCTAGGTTTAAAACAAGTTTGTTTTCTCTGCTTAATCCAGATTAATAAGAGATTTGCATTCTGTGTCATTCTTCATTAGCAAAAAAGCCAATTAGGATATATTGCTTGCTGTATGACTGTACAATACTACAACAATACCCTCTGTTCTTGAGCTCAGCTCTAAGGACATTCTTTATAATTAATTGACATGGATCTTCTAATTGTTTTAATATTATGCCTCTGCTTTGTCATGCTTCTGAATTCAACTGACAGATTGGCTTCTGGCTCTCAGAGTTATCAGCTGCATTTAACCTTGCTGTACTTTTAAAAACAGCAGGTAGAGCAAGTGCAAAAACTCATTACTCATAAATCATAATTGCCAGTTTCAGAGGAAGAAATTATATCCATATGCTGTTATTATTCTTGATGTTGCATCACTTTAACATGAAAATTTAAGCTTTTCTTCTTTGCTTTACTTGCAGTTTGTACCAAGGTAACTCAGCAGAATTTTGAAAGGTGGGGGCTGAACTCTGCTATCATGGAATCTGACTGCAGATCTCTTCTGAACATGGAGCAGAGATTTTGCCCTAAAAAGGAACACAAATCTATTATCTTCTCAATGCTACAAAATAATATTCAAGTTTGTTCTTTTTTGGAAGAAATTTGACCACGTCAAGGAAAAGTATTCCAAACCAGTTTTGACTATTAAAACCCAAAAGATGGACTACCTATTAAATTGAATACCGCAGTGGTTTATGTTGCAGGTATGAAAGTCAATCTCACAATCAAGAAGGAAACAAACTGTGTATTATTAGGAGTTCGTCATTTTTTACCCCACAAATCTTTTGCAGAACTGTTCTTCATGGGTGTTGACAGTTGTTTTCATTTTTCCTACATAGCCAGTTCAAGTTAAGGTGAGGACAGAAAGGCAGGAAGGATGTCTGCGATAGCTCAACAAATTTTTTAATCAAAGAAAATCGATATTAAGTAAATACCAAGATCCAGTGCCAAAAGCAAAAAAGAATGTCACTGTCCTGAATTCCAGAGTCCATGATCAGTCACTTGGCTGATCCAAAACTTTCTTCTGATGCAACATTCATAATAAATTCATATTAAACCTGTGCATTGGTGTGTAGTTCTTCATCTGGGTATATCTCAGCATGGCGCAACTGCAGCATCATGAGGCACTGGGAATGCAGATGTTGGGGTAGTTGTTATAGCTAATGCAGTATTGACAATGAGCTGCTTCATGCTGACTGATAGACTGAGCCCATTAACCTAGTTCCTGTATCCCACTGGGAATCAGGACTCTCACCACCTTTACTGAAGTTCTGGCTGAACTTCACTGCAGCCTCCCTATCTTTCTCTCCAACAGGAAAGCTGTCTGTGATCCTCCTCAGCCATCTGTGCTCCATCCACAACCTTACATATCTTACATGTGACTTATTCTAGCTGCAGCCTCATTAACTCTCAGTATCCACGGTCTCACACACACCCACCTGGGGGCTTGAAGGGAAAGGTTGGACAAGGTCATTTTCTGAATCTTGATTACAGGGGTTTGTAGGAGGTGCCCAAGCTGCTGTGCTTGAACACAGTGGCCTTGAGCAAAAATTCCATTCACTACTCCTTATCTCAGCAGAGATCTACAGGTTATTTGCACTATTCAGCAGTTAAGGGGACAAAATCCCACAAACTAAAGAAAGTAAATCTAAAAGCCTTTCATACAGATGACATTGAAAAGTACCTTTCTACAGTAGAAAGAATGAGAGGAGAGGACAGCGTGCTGAAACAAATGAGTTTCCAACCAGAAGACATTTTCAAAACTAACATTAAAATATTTTGTAAAATATTGTCTCACGATAAGAAAATGCTCTCTGTCCTCCTAAATCATTGTGTGTCATTTCTACTCCTTGCCTCAGATGCTGGCAGATGGCAGAAATGGGGTGAGGACTAGAGCACCAGAATTACACATTGCGGGTTTGGTTTGGGAGTGCTTTCCTAGGATGGAAGGGGGGAAACTGTGTCACATTAAAGGGTGTAGTGCTTTCTGACTTAACAGTTCAAGTGGTAAGCAGGATATCCTGGTACCCAGAGTTTTAGGAATAGCACAAAGTAAACAAAATAAAAAGCTCCTTCAGGGAGTTCCTTTCTTTTGATTAAAAATACTGATAAAAACTGAAATATATTTTCAAAAAGTGAAATCTCTGTCTACGTATATGAAGTGCTCACAGGAGATTTTGCTATCACTCTTTCTTTTTAGCAGTTGAATTTTGGCATCCTAATAACATTTGGCTGGTCCTACAAACTTTGCCTCTTCGTTTTACTCAGAGCCTGACTAGTCCACCAGGATAAAAAACTTCTCACATGACTCCAATAGTTCCAAGTTTTGGGCTTAGAGCACATCAAGAGTTTTCTAACACCTAGTCCCTGCCCAAGCCATGTGACCAACATGCAGACTGAGGACTGAAGAGTCTGCTGGAGAAGAGCCTGGGGGTTGTGATTATCTGGCACTGTCAGTGCGTCTAAGGAAATGGTTAGAGAGGTGTAACTGTTTTCCCTCTTATCCAAATACTGTTCAAGGAAACAGACAAGCAACATCTCTGCAGGTTTGCTGGATTTTTTTCCTTAGCAGAAGCCCAAAAGACTGAACTGAAAAGTAATATTCAGAAAGGCAAACTCCTTAACTGGCTGGTATCAAGTGGCACGGGTCCAAGGATTAGGTCTGCAAGATTTAACCAGCAGAACAGGTTTCTACCCATCCAGAATACCTTGGGATCTCTTCATGTTCCTTCAGGGGAACGAAAAAGGACATTTGCTGAGTTGCAAGTCACAACCTCAGGCAACAGCCTGAGGTATAAGATATTTCAGAGAAAACAAGTCACTGGCCCAGAGGCAACAGAGTTCTTGTGCCATTCAGCCCTCAAGCAGGGGATTTTAAATAAGAGTCCTAGTGGGGAATTATTTTGCAAGTCTTCAAATAGCCAGTGTTCAAAATGGCCACCTGCAACTCGAGAAAGATGTTTAATTACTCCCATAAGTATGGGATATGCAGGAGTTCTCTGTTTGCCTATGCATACAAATATTTATAATCAAATTTACAAGCAGATTGATGTACACAAGAGAGATGAGGTAAGACAAGGCATTACAATAAATTATTCAGAAAACTTAAAATACGCAATGTGTTTCTGCTACACATTGGAAGAAGCAGTATGCATCTGCTGCAAAGTCTTACTATGTTCTATAGTAACTGTGCCTATTCCAGGAAAATAGCATTACTTTACTCTGAAACTCCTGCTCTAGGTACACCAAGGGCTGGAAAGCTAAAAATTTAATAAATAAAACTATTTGGATGCATAAAGAATAGGATAAAAACTAATACAGGAAACATTACAATGGCTTTATAGAGGTAGTTTCTTTTTACTCTTACAATTCTCTGTCCAATTTTCAATTTTCCATTCCCCAAAATACAAGCCAAGCATACAGCATGCTCAGAGATAGACTAAAAAAAAAGCACAGGAATGTAAAATTTTCATTTGAAGGAAGGAAGAAAATATTAGACATGTTTATTTTACAAAGGAATTTAATTTGAAAAAAAGGTAAAAAAATAATTTAAAAAAAATGAATGCTGTAAAAGGAAAAGTATTGGTATCTATGCAGCTGTCTAATAGTTCAAGCTTTAAACAAAACTGAAAATAGGAGAATTCCAAAATGATGAAGAGGAAGGATTTAAAAAAAATCCTGTGGAACTTATGAATGTGAAACTGACATGAGGTCAAGCCTGCAATCAAGAAAGGAGATTTTTTATACTTATAGGAACATATGAACCTAGAAAAGTGTATGAAAGAATATTTGAAACCAAAACTGTTGTGGAATATACAAAATCATCTGCTAAATACTGTTTACCATTAAAAGGGTATGTACAAATTATCTTGCAGTTTCTTCTGATGAAGCCTTCTGCTCTTCCTCCTGGGGGAGGTGACATTGCTCACTAAGACTAATACTCTCCTGTTTTAACTGTCCCCAGAAATTTGTTTATGATCTTGTGTTTACAAAACCAGTCACAAGTAATTTTGCATTGAGGATGTTTATATCAGCATAGGACTCTTTATGTCGAAATAGATAATGCCTGGTTATCTACAGTCACTTCACTTGTTTATAAAAGTTGATATGAACACTCCCCTATGTTTTCATCAAACCACAAATATTTATTCTTGGTCCAATCCTGGAATACACTTGTTGGATTTGTACACACTGACTGGGGAAAATATATTTTAATTAGTATCTTAATTAGCAGCTAACTAACCTAAGGTGCAAATGTCTGACTATGAAGACAAGTTTTAAAGCTACAGAAGCTCATTTTGTTGACAAAAGGACTGCTAAACTGTCAAGGACACCAAGTATTTGTGATTGTGATTTTTTTTTTCCATAGACATTTTCCCTGTAAAATCTGTTTATTTTAACCTTCTCAGTTTCTGGATCAATTTGCATCATATGAGCATCCCCAATACAAAGTGGAAATCCAAAAGGTAAAATTATGACCTTATTTTTTTCTCTTCCAAATTTAATTGATACAAGTCAATATGGCAAAACCCAGCATTACTTATAAGATATGAATTAATGTGATAACAATTAATCAGTGGGTTAATGCTGATGGTAAAAGACAAATTAAAGCAAATTTCAGATGCTCAGATTTCAAACTGAAATCTACTGTTTTACGCAAGGCAAGGCTACTTTTATCTTTGAGAACACTTGTAAAAGTGATCTGGATCTTGACAATTTTTCAGTAGTTCTCAGTTATGGTCATGTGCCAGCAAATGGCCACTGCGTTCCTGGCTGCTGTCTGTTACATGTCTGCACTGCTTTTGTCTGGTACTTGTTCTTTGTTGTGTTTTGAACCACGATACTGTGCCCCAGCCAAACCATCTTTAGTTATTCCTATTGGAGCCCTCAGAGAGAGACCAGGCTGGAATTACCCTCACCAGCTTTACCTGGCTGTCCACCTTCAGGTGTAGCAGGTCAGCTCCTGGAGGGTTTTTAAGCCCAGCCAGAGGGTTCAGGAGAGAGAAGAAGAAGAAGAAAAGAGAGAGGTTTGTATCTGCTTTCTGGCCTGCACTGTCTTGTGGTTTGGATTTCCTGGACTAACTTGGCTGCTGCTCGCTGGGTGGGTTTTGTTGCTGCCATCATCTTGACTCTGCTTGCCTGGATCTGGAGCATTGAGGACTGAAAGGTAAACTGTGCTAAATTGGAATTGGAAAAGGAGAAGCTGAAAGGCTAAAATACTAAGACAGCAAGGAATAGATAAAGAGGACTGTACTGCACTGGATTAAGAACCAATTGCATTATCTGAAGTGTATGTAGAGCTCTTGGGCAAAGTAAAGAGACCAATCAAGTAATGTGTAATCTCATGCACAGCAGTTGCAAATGTATACATGCTGTATTACAGATAAATTAGTAAAATGTGTAAGTACTATGTTAGATATAAGTACTGTGTTAAGTATAAGTAAGTGAACTATATAGGTTATTCATAAGTATGTAAAAGTAGTACAATGTGTAAGTATAAAGTAAGCATAATACACAAAAGAGGTGATAAGTAGTTATTACTGAACAAATTAAAAGATATGTGAGTTCTCCAGTGATGCCCACAGAGGTGATGCATATTTTAAACAATAAGAAGCTTCTGCATAATCACATTGACTCATTGAACAGAGGTGCTGAGTTCCCACAGTTCCTATTGAGCTGAAAATGCAAAAAAGGCCACCACAGCTACAGCATGCCTGTAAACAGGTTACTTTATCCCTGTTTCCTTCTGCTCCTTAGTTCTGTAATGATAGAGGCTTTCTGTACAAATGTGTGTGGAACACAACCTTTTCTTCTTCCAAAAAAAAAAAAAAAAAAAAAAATTAAAAGAGCAATAACACAAATTATACTTGAAAATATAATTTGCTTGCTAAGTAAAGTAATCCACGGCATTGTCGTCTCATTTTCAATTAGCTGAGTTTTATGGTGAGATCTTATACTAGCAAGCAAATATTATATTTGATAAAAACAATGTCACTGTATTTCAGAATTCATACATCAAAGAATAAGAAGCACCTTTACAGCTATTCTTACTGCTTCATGTAGGTTTTTTTTCAGTTTGTGTGCTCTTTTCTAATGGAGAAAAATGGCTATGCATTATTCTTTATCCCACTGAAAAGAAACAATCAACATCCATTGCTGAGCCAAAAACATGTTCTCAGCTAACTACTGGGCAGGAAATTACTGAAATTTTTGGGGATCCTTACAGAATTTGCCATACTGGGACAGACAACTGGTCTGTCATAGTCTCACCTGCTCCTGGAAATAGCTTTTGCCTCATATCCTCTCTGAAGGCAAAGCTCAGGAGCCACTGTCAGCACTCTGCTGTTCTCTTTTAGTGTACAGCATGCATCACAGAATGAGGAGAGAGATGAGGCAAGCTCTGTTGACCCCCTTCCCCAAAGTAAGTTTTCCAAAGTAGAAAGTTTTCCATTCAAAAGCCAGACTGTGTTAGAGTATAGGCCAGTTTATTTCCAGTAAACTCTAAGTGATGAACCCAGAGCAGAAGAAGAAAATGCTTGTAGCCAATTCCTCTTTCAAAGCTCTGGCAGCTCTGGTTAAATCAGAGCTTGCTTTCAGTTTTCTTGCCAGCCATTTCATTAACTTTCTAAGTAGCAGCAAACTCTGTGGCTTCCCCTCTGCTATCTAGCAGGTTTTCTTTCCAGTGCTTCTGTGGCCCAGCTTGGCCATCTCTCCATCTAAGCCTGATCTACAGGCTCTGATGTCTCTGCTGGGACCTTCGCTCTCTGCCTTGCCATACTCTTCAAGCCACGTGACCTTCTGCCCATCATCCTAATTAGCCAATTCCAGGAAAGGAGCAACATTAATGTCACCTAAAAGAATCCACACAGCCTCAGATTTTTTAAAGGATAATGAAGAATGGACAGAAAAAATCTATAAAAGGCATAACTCAGTAACAAAAGGAGGACTTTGATTTGAAGATCGTGGCTTTGTGTGATTTTGATTATCAGCTCTGGAGAATCAGTCGCCATTTCAAAAATCACTTGTGGTTACAGCCCTGTAACATTACAGAGTAGAAGATCTCCCAAGCAGAAGAAGCCCTTAAGTGATGCTTGTTTTGTCTCATTGTCTCACACTTATGTCCTTGAACACCTTAGGCATGTTTCTGACCTCACCGATATGCATTGGGCTTGAGAGCTTGAACAATTACAGTTAATTGGAATTTAGTAAAGCATGGATGGCCCTTGGCTGGAGGTTTAATGTATATTAAGAGTAAACAGTCGTGAGAATTTTCTTTAGAATCTGAAAATGGCTCTGCACATGTACATACAGGCTCATCAGAATAAATATTACTTTACAACTTCATATGGTATGCACCTTTTCTTTCTGAGAAAGAGTCATGGCTTAGTGGTAGCAAGGCTTGGTTTCTGCAAGCTCAGCCCCTCACCTATTGAGGCACTTAAAGTGAATGAATTCAGAGGCTTGAGGACTCAGCTTAAGGGCATATCATGATTAAGCCATGTAAATGCTGCCATGGTAAAATTCCAGTGCAAAGTTAAAATCGGTCCTAGTAACTTTTTCAGAGTCTCACTGCACGTGTTTTCTCCTCTGTGCGGCCTGGTGTTAGGTGTAGAACATCCCTGTAGCTTAAGCTGAGGTCACTGTCAGCTGCACTTCCAAAACATTGTGTTCTTAGAAGTTTTGAAATCTGGCTGTAGGCAGCTTAGAACTGAAGAGCCAACAGCAGTGTTTACTTTTGACTTCATCTCCATTTTGTCTGGTAACACTCCAACCATAAAATGGGGGTAAAATGACCTTCTTTCTGCAGAGGAGCGCTGAGGAAATAAATTAATAAATAGGTGCAAAGCAATCATCTGTTATAGTACAGAGCACTGGAGCAAATCTCTAGAGGAAATTAGTTCTGTCATCAGAACAGGGTTTAAGTAGCGTGCAATGGATATGGTAGGAGGCCTTGAGCATTAAACGGTGAAGGTGAAGTAAAATACTTCCAGGCATGAATTAAGCCCCCTGGTCATTGTGCCAAAAGAGGCACAAGTCCTGTAGGACACCACAAGCATGCTTGTGTAACCGAAGACTGTTTGAAACAGCACTGAGCAGTGTGCACATCATAGAAACCTCACTCTTCATCCCTTTCAGCAATGGTTACATCTTTAAGACCTGGCTGTCTTAGGTGAAGACCTTGCACAGAAGGTGATCTGTAGGATCACTGCCAGAACATCTAACATACTATTTCCTGGGGTGGCATGATCCATGGATCCAGGGCTTGGTGTTTACAGATCTGTGCAGTATTTTTTGAATATTGAGTGATTTTGGAATTGTGAACCTTGAGCTTCATCAACAGACTGCAGTATTAGTCAGTGTTAACAGCATACAGTATTACTTCATATAAAGTATTAGCCAGCCACCACAGAAGAATAATTTTCAGTACGGCTCAACAGCATTGGAATGTGTGATTCTGCAATTCAAGCTTGATAAACTTTGGGACTGTTACTAGTCCTTAGCTACCAAAGAAAAAGTTTTTGTAAAGGTGGGTTTTTCTGTGATCCAGTCATATGACACCCAGTTCAGGTTCCATTGCAATCAGTTAAAACAACAACAAAAAAATCATATTAGTATTATATCCTTGACCTGTCAGCTCCACAGTTTCCCCATCTGCAAGATGGCAATAAGCAGGCAACATTTAATGGGAGCGAAGTGCTTTGAGAGCCTTGGATGACAAAGGCCAAAATCCACAGTATTTATTTTGGTCTTGTGACAGACTGGATTTCACTTACACACCACTGTTTTGAGAAGTATGTCAAGTTCTTTGCCTGTCCATGCTAACAATGACAATGAATCACTCTCCACACTTCACTAAGAGAACGAAGCGTTGTTTAGAGATTATAGTGTGGATAAGGCAGGAATACTGTTCCCATCAGTACAGTAAAGGATCTGTCAGCACTTTCATTATCATACTTTAATTCCAGTGGTTTGCAAACCCATTTTGATTATCATTACCAAATAGCCTGCTATTTTTCAACTTTATTAATGTTAAGTGAATAAATCATGGAAGTTAAAATTGTTTTTGTTCTCCCATAACTAAAATTGGCTTGAAGTTCAAACAATGAAATTAGGAAAACAATTCAATTTGTCCAATAGAAAGAGATAAAGTCAAAGGACTGGCCACTTCACATACATACACTTCAGTCTCACAATCATGTATCTAGATCTGTATTGACATTATGATATACCAGAAAAAATAATATTCCTATGGAGATCTTCCAATTTCCCCAATACCTAGTATCATTTTTTTAAAACTGCTTAAATGCACATGTACATTGTTTCTGGGTGGTCTTTAGGTTAAAGAATGTGCTTTCAAGAGCTTCCCCTCAAGTAGACATTTTTTATTTTTAATGAAAAAGAGGAAATTGGACACAACCCCCCCCCATGTTATTTTAACATTGAAGTTTCAACAACAATGAAATTCAAATTTAAGCTTGACACACCACCTTAACTCATTCAACAATGTATTTCTAAGAGATGCCAATAACAGGATGAGTTAAGATGAATGAAACAGCCCTAAATGAAAACTCCTAAGTTATGTTTTATTCCTGAGAAATATGTACCCATGAAGGATTTTCTCCATATGATTTTGTGGAAAAAAAAAATAGAAAACAAAAAATATGGGAGCTTGAAACGGAACTCCACTCTTGTTGTAATGCGGGGAATCCTTACAACAAGTATAAGACAGCGATGAACTTGGAAAGAAAGATGAAACAACATTTCTTTAGATGTTCAGGGATGATTTATTCCTCCAGCTGCATGGCTGGAGTTCCCAGGCAGACTCCAGTCATGGGACCCTGCTCTCGTCCCAGGCCCCAGGCACACACACCACCCAATCAGGAACAGGTATGGGGCACACGTGACACGGGGACAGGGACAGAGGCAGACTCGTACCCTGCAGGGTCCCTTCCCCAGAATTTCAGGGGAGAGGCACCTCCACAATTCACCCTTTCTTATTAAATAAAGAACATTGGAAAATACAGTTGGATAAACAACAAAACAATTTCAAAGGAAAGGAAGCCACTATCTTGAGTCCCCAGATATCCAAACAGATTTTCTTTGGAGCATCAGAAGGGAGACAGGACTTGAGCATGCTTCAGATGGAAACTGAGGAAGGGATTTTCCTTTTTGTACTTGTTGGAATCTTAGAAAATGACAGTTAATTTCTTCCCTCCCTCCTTTTCATCCCCCCCGTCGGCATTGTAAAGGGATTAATGGCGCAGGAAAACGACTGGTTTTTTGAGGGGTACCAGAAAGGGAGATTTGGGTTGGGCATATATGGGGGCTAAAGGGACATGGAATAAAAGGGGAAGGTGGGATTGGGGAAAGGATAGGAATTATGGGGATATTGTCCAGCATATCTACTACCTTTGACAGGGACACCCCCAGGGCCTGTAACACATGCGACCTGTGGGCCCTTCCTTCCTTGCACAATTTTAAATTCTACTCTTTCTCCTTCTTCTAAGCTTGGAACATCACTTTTGGGGTTATTTTTACAATAGCAGATTTATGGACAAAAATACTTTCTCCAGTATCGTTTTTCAACAACAAACCGTAATTTTTCTTTACATTATACCATTTTACAGCTCCAAAACCCCTAGCTGCGATAACATTTTAGTTTTTCCGAGTTTCTTTGTTCTTGCTTTCACTTTCGGTTTTTCTCGCTCTTGCGTCGGAGCTGCCGCAGCCGGGACTGCCGGGGCTGGGGCTGCCAGCGCGTTCCTGTCGCGGGGTCTTGACTCCTCGGGATCGCGTTTGGGGCCGTGCGGGTCCGGTCGGGCTGTGCTGCTGCACGCTGACCCTGCCGGCTGCTCTGCCTTCGGCCACCTTTGCACCGCCGTTTGGTGCCATGCTCGCTTCGCCTCTGGAGCTCCGTGTGACTGCTTCACACTTTCTGGG
Source organism: Lanius collurio (assembly GCA_020086605.1). Lineage (NCBI taxonomy): Eukaryota > Metazoa > Chordata > Aves > Passeriformes > Laniidae > Lanius > Lanius collurio. The sequence continues at coordinate 15,294 of JACBWW010001057.1, forward strand.
CATTCACGCGGCTGCACGGCCGTGCCCTGTGAGGCGTTCACATGTGCGCGGCTTCGTATCACCGGCACTGCCGCCGCTGCTGCTGCTGTCGTCGGCTGTGTGGCAGTGGGCTAGCACGGTTCCCTTCTCACCCCCACACCCCTCTGGCTCTGCTCGGCGTGGCTCACCACGATCACCATAGCGACTGCCACAATCACCGCTGCCTTTCTCGGTGTGGGGCTTGGGCTCAGACCGTCGCTCACCACACGGCGCGGGGTGGCCATCGTTGGGTTGCGCCTTGGCCGCCACTGCCCTCGCTGCTGCCTCAGGGTGCTGCTCCTGGCTCCACTCCCACTGCCTTCAGTCTCCCCGCCGGCTCTGCTCCCACAGTGCCTGGCCTCACTGGCTCTCCCACGTGCGGGAGCTCCCTCGCCGCCACCCGCAATGCACTCGGCGCCTGCGGCCAGGGGCGTGCAGTCTCCAGGGTGGTGGAGGAGCCCTCTGCAACACACATGCTGCTCGACCACTTGTTCGCTGCTAAAACAGCAGTGGGAAACAGGCAATATTGCTCAACAGTCTCTGAAATCAGGTAATATTCACAGAAATAGTCCTGCATCGGCATGTTTTTTGATTTGGAAATTAACTGTGTCCAAACATTTTTCCAAAAGTCCTTGGTAAGAATAAAATCCCAAGAAACACAGAGGTTTTTAAACAGCCATGCCAAAAAGTGTCTTAATTCTTTCTGAGCTTGAATTAAGCTAAAATCTACATATCACTGTTCCAGAATCTTTTTAAGTTTAAGGTAATTGTCTCTTTGTGGTTCAGACAGACATGAGTCCTTCCATGAGTCCTCCCTCATTCAGAGAGGGGACATCAAAACGAAAGCAAGAAGAGATATCGAGTTACTCATGAATTATCTTCTCCAGGGATCATTTGCCCACATTCTCCACCATTTGTTGTAGTGCGGGGAATCCTTACAACAATATATAAGACAGCGATGGACTTGGAAAGAAAGATGAAGAGATATTTCTTTAGATGTTCAGGGATGATTTTATTCCTCCAGCCACATGGCTGGAGTTCCCAGGCAGACTCCAGTCACGGGACCCTGCTCTCTTCCCGGGGCACACACACCACCCAATCAGGAACAGGTATGGGGCACACGTGACATGGGGACAGGGACAGAGGCAGACTCGTACCCTGCAGGGTCCCTTCCCCGTGATTTCAGGGGAAGGCACCTCCACCTACTCTATCGTGTGCAAGCTTTGTTTTCATGGAAAGGGCATGTGAGATGGAGTCAGGAACTCCAAGGACAGCAAGTAATGCAGCCCATCTCAGCTGTATCCTCCAGGAATGGGACTGACCAGTCCATGATACCACTGAAGGCACAAGGAACACAGCATGGACTTTGCTGATGATTCCTCCGAGCTCCTGAA
>JACBWW010001058.1:0-16686 GCA_020086605.1 Lanius collurio
CCTCCTCCACAGCAAGATTACCTCATGCTGTGTGCCGTGGACGAGGAGGGCGAGCTGGTGGACGGCGGCAAGAAGGACACGATCGATGACCTGAAAGAAGGAGAGCTGGAGGCGTTCGTCAGCTCCCTGGGGATTAACAAGTATGCGAAGAGTTGCCTGGTGGTGGAGGGGGATGAGGATGATAGCGGCAGCAAGGAGAAAGAGAAGCCTCCAAAGAAAGAGAAAAGCAAGAAGGAAACTAATCCTCCTTCAGTAGAGGGGAAGAAAGGAAAAAAAGGAAAGGAAAAGGCAAGCAGTGTGAAAGACAGCAAAAAGAAGCAGGCTGGAAGTGATCAGGGCCAACAGCCTTCAGCAAAGAAAGAAAGGCTGGAAGAAGATTTTGAATTTCATGCTAGGCAAGCAACACTGATCAAACCGGGGGGCAAATGGTATGATCTAGAATACACCAACGAATTCTCTCCAGAGCCACAGAATCAGACACTTCTGTCCAAGTATAAGGCCCTGGCCCAAAAACTGTATGAACGTGAGATAGACCTGTTTAAGAATAAGACAGACTATCAGAAGGGGGCCTCCTCAGCGTGGATTAAAACTGTTGTGTCCTCGGGTACCTTGGCTGACAGGATGGCAGCAATGACCCTTCTCATCCAGGACAGTGCTGTCCACAGTCTCCAATTTGTTGAGAACTTGATAAACCTCATAAAGAAAAAGGGCAGCAGGCAGCAGAGCCTTATGGCTTTAGATACTTTCAAGGAGCTTCTCATTACAGATATCTTACCAGACAATCGGAAATTGTGGTCTTTCTCGCAGCGACCTCTTAACAACATCGTGCAGATGTCGAGTGGCAACAGGGATTCAAGAGACAGGCGGTTGATACTTTGGTACTTTGAGCATCACCTGAAGCTGCAGATAGCAGAGTTTGTGCAGGCATTGGAAACAATGAGCCATGATTGTCTGACAGCCACGAAATCCCGAGCGCTGGCAGTTTCCCACGAGCTTCTTTGTAACAAGCCCGAGCAGGAGAAAGCTCTGCTGGTTCTGCTGGTGAATAAACTGGGTGACCCTCAGAACAAGATCGCTACCAAAGCCTCGTATCTTTTAGAGACGTTACTTCACAAGCATCCAAATATGAAGGGAGTAGTGTGCAGTGAGGTGGAGAGGCTTTTGTACCGCTCAAACATCAATGTGAAGACTCAGTATTATGCCATCTGCTTCCTAAATCAGATAGTCCTCAGTCATGAAGAAAGTTCATTGGCTAACAAGCTGATTACTTTGTACTTCTGCTTTTTCCAAAACTGTATTAAGAAAAAAGATGTTGAGTCCAAAATGCTCAGTGCTCTTCTTTGCGGGGTAAACAGAGCTTACCCTTATGCTGAGACCGGTGATGAGAAAGTGAAAGAGCAAATGAACACCTTGTTCAAAGTTCTTCATCTTGTGAACTTCAGTACCAGTGTCCAGGCCCTGATGTTGCTGTTTCAAGTAATGGACTCTCAGCAGACTGTCTCGGATAGGTACTATGCAGTGCTGTACAAGTAAGTGGCAAGTTTGCTTTTTTATGTACATTTCATTTTAAGGGGTGGCCACTGTTAATTTAACATCATAGAAACACTTATTTTGCTTTTAAGATCTGGCTAGTTTTGTGTCTCATTGGCTAACATTTCTGATGTTTTGTATGAGCTGGAAGAAAATGCATGAGATTTCTTTGATTTAACAAGAGGATGAAATAAATGATAGTGATAGGTTCTGAGAATGCAGCATGCATTTTGCCACTTTTCTGGTGGCTTGATTTAATTCCAGATGTTATTTGAAACTGATTGATAGCTATTTCTTCTGAAATCACTTTTACAGGTACTAGCCTGTTAAGTAATTAAGTCTGTCAATTAGGTCTGTAAATAGCCTAAAATCTTGTTTCCTTTTTTTTCTTATTTTGAGGAGGGTGAATATTGTGTTAACAAATTCTTTAGATTTAATTTCTGTAGCTGGAAAGCCTTGTGTTACAAAAATACTGCTTTTTTTTTTGTCCTCAGCTGATTGTTTAAACTCTTTATAGGATCCTTACAGGCTTCTGTTTAGTTGAACAAGGGGAAGTTTAAAGGGAATTCAAGCTCCCTGAGAATGTGCAATGTATTTCAGGGCCTTACCATGCCTGGCAGCCTAGAAAAATTTGGAGTAGGAAATGAACTTGCCAGTACAGATGTTTGATCTGATTGTGAAGTGTGCTAATCTCTAACCATTTTCTTTCTATTTCTTTTAAACATATGAACAACTCAGATTTCTCAACACTGAACATCTCAAATTTTGAAACTGTTTTCAGTTGAACTCAGTTTCTTTATATTTTCTTACAATATTTTGTTTACTGAGGTGGCTTTTTTTTTTTTAATCTTCAGTGTCTCGTAATTCCAGAAATATTGCACAGCTCTTGACAGTTCAGGGTTGATCTTAATGGTTTTGAGTACTGGGGAGCAAACTGTCTCTAGTCTTTTAGATGGCAATCTGAAAAATGCAGATAATGGTTGTTAATAGCAGTTGTTCTCCTGTGCGCATTGTGACAATCAGCAATATTTTCTCCTGTGTGTCCTACAGGAAGCTTCTAGATCCTGGTTTAGCAACATGCTCAAAGCCATCCATGTTTCTAAATCTTGTCTATAAGTCTCTGAAGGCAGATGTAGTGTTACGGCGCGTGAAGGCCTTTGTGAAGAGGCTACTTCAAGTCACCTGCGGACAAATGCCACCCTTCATTTGTGGAACCCTGTACCTTTTGTCTGAGCTTCTGAAAGTGAAACCAGAGTTAAGGGTCCAGTTACAGGATCACGTGGTATAAGATGATTTCTTTATCTCATTGCTTTTTCAATAAGAGCTGTTTTCATAAGCACCTTTCCCTAACTTGTTTATTAGTAACCGTTTGCTAAGATGTTTCTTGAGGTGGGGAGGGACCATTTCATTTGTGTGTTCTAAGCAGTAAAGTTCAATTTAAGTGCTGCATCAAGGACAAAAATCTGTATTTCTTAAACATCGACCATAATTTGTTTAGATTTTTATAAGTAGCTTAAGAACTTGATGTGCATTTTTCTAAAAAATCAGAGTAAATCTGGAAAGTAAAAGCTGTTCGCTAACATTGTTTGTTTTTCAGGAGTCAGATGATGAAGAGTGCTTTAAGGATCAAGAAGAGGCTGAAGAGGATGAGGAAAAGTTTGTGGATGCTGACAAAGAAGTAGAAGATGAAAAGAGAAGTACAGTGGAAAGTTCTGCTAAAACAAACAATTCAAGTTCAACAGCCTCGTGGGTGCATCATCTGAATATGGGAGGTAAATCAGTGAGAAAATACATAAATAAACAGCTAAGAGTCCATAACAGTGACATGTTGATCAAGAGCTTTGTAACATTAAGTGATTGAAACATTATTTTAGTTTTTAAATGAAGTTTGGTTGAAAGAACCAGTCAGCTCAATCTATCTGTTACCTCAGCAGTGATGTGAAACACTATTGCTAGTGTGTTTCACTTCACGCAGTTTGTAATAAACACATTATTTGTGCCTTAGCCATTAACTGGCTTGGAGTTCTTTGCTTCTATGTTCAAACACTTCCTGAGCAGTGTAGCCAAGGTTAGGATGTGTAGCTGCTCTCTCTCTTGTGAAGCCTGCTAGAACAGTTTGTCCATCTTTGAACTCGTGCCCAGGTTCACTCATCCCTAAAGGCCTTCTGGAACAGGTCAGGGGTTTCCAGGGCCTTCCTTGGAAGCAGGTAGGAACTCAGCCTGTGCACCTGATCATGCACTGTGAAGGGCAGCTGAATACAGCCTGTTCCTGCTTCCAGATGAACCCCTGGCTTGTCCAGCTGGGAGTGATGGGCAGCTTTACTGTCATGGGGAAATGAGAATAATGCTTTTGTAAAGTTGCCTGAAAAAAATTTAAGTTGTTTTGCTCCCATCCACCCCTCAGGCAGGAAGAGTGGAACTTCCTATGATCCTATGCACCGAAGTCCTTTATACTGTGGTGCTGAAAGTACAAGTCTTTGGGAACTGAAGAAGGTAGGATATTCTTGCATTGCTGTTGCTGTGTTTATTAGTGTGGCCCTTGTGCGAAGAGAGGAAAAAGAACTTGGTTATTCTTGAAGTAGCTACTTGAGTAACAACAGAAAGGTTAAAGCTGACATGTTGTTTGGCTTTGAGCTTGTATATGCTCCCTACAATACTGATGTTCTTGAGTAGGGAATAGGAATTTTTTAAGTGAAGATTTGGACAATGGTAATATTTTTTTGGCTCTTGGATTTTAGCTTTGATCACTAAAGCTTTCTAGTGTTGACTTAAAATTGTAAGTGAAAATGTGTTTAATGCAAAAAAAAAGATTTGAACTTGAAGTTCTTCAGTTGTTGAAGTGCAGAGCACATCAGCCTTGCACTACTAATTGTATGTCTGTTATTTGGTGAGTCATGGAGGGATCTTAAGACATACTTTTTAATTAGAAATAAATTACTCATATTTTTCAGCTCTCTGAACATTTTCATCCATCTGTGGCCCTGTTTGCAAAAACAATACTAGAAGTAAGTGCTTTTGCTAGTTTGTTTCTTTGAAGTTTGGTATTTTGTGTTTGGTGTTGTTTGCCATTTGAAAAAATGCGTTATTAAGTCTCCTTGCACTTTGTGCATAACTAGCAGCTCTGCAGAACTCTATCATACACTCAAATGCCAAGCTTTTCATGCAATTGCTGTGTTATATGTAAAGGAGACTGCTCTCAAAGTTTTAACTTTGTAGAAATGTAGGTATTATGTGATTCTTAAAGCTTTATTAAGAGGTTTTTTTGTATCTTTTTGTTTAATTATTTTTTAAAACATGGGGAGCCCTACTACAGGAACGAATTCTTTTTAAAATACTGTTGTAGTAGCATGCCAGAAGTGCTCAAACTTATACAAATATATATTTAAAATATTTTTTTTCATTTGAATATATGGTATTGAAATGATGCTATTAATTGCTGTTAGCACAGTACATTGCAAGGCAGTTTATCAATGAAACAAAGTGGAGGAAGTGTGTTTTAGTTAAGAAAATACTGAAATTGTAAAAGGAAGAACCTGGTCAGGGTTATGTGGTGTAGTATTCCCAAGCCTTTATCTTTTGAAAGTATGTTCTAATGTTGTTCTTGAGCTGATTGAGTCCTCTGTGTTTAGATGTTGTCTTCCTAAAATGAAGACCTTAATGGTTTTTGGCTTTTTCCTTCTTCCAGGGAAATCACATTCAGTACTCTGGTGACCCTTTGCAGGATTTCACGTTAATGAGATTCTTGGATCGCTTTGTGTACAGAAATCCCAAACTTAATAAAGGCAAAGGTAGGCACTTACCTGTACCATGTGATCTTCATTATAGGTGCTGTCCAAATTCTCATTCTTTCAGACTGACCTTGTCAAGTATTTGGGGTGCATGTGGTGGAACAGAGGAGTGGGATCAGTCTTCAGGGCTGCAAGAGAGGTGTCTGCAACCCGGAACCAGCCGACAGTCACATCCCCTCACACCTGCAGTGCAGAACTGCAGAATTCCTGAATTGCAGGAATAAGCAAGGGATAGGGAGACGTAAAGACTGCAGAATGGTTGAGGCTGGAAGGGACCTCTGAAGTTGTGGGCTCAAGCAGAGACACCTAGAGCAGACTACCCAGGTGACTTTGGAGTGTCTCCAAGAGTGGAGACTCCATTGCCTCTCTGTGCAACCTCTTCCAGCACACAGTTGCCCTCACAGTGTAGAAGTGTTTCCTGATGTTCAGATGGAGTCTCCTTCATCAACTTAGTGACCCATTCCTTGATTCTCTCCAGTATGCAAATGTCTGACTGGGGAGCTCAGACCTGGGCACAAAGCTCCAACTGTGGTTGAACAAGTGCCAGGAATTCCATCAGCCTTCTTTGCTGCAGGGGCACAGTGCTGGCTCACGGTCAACTGGGTGTCCACCAGGATTACCAGGGTGTTTTTAGCCAAGCTGCTTTCCAGCTGGGCAGCCCCCATTGTATATGGGTACCTGGGGTTGCTCCTCCTTTAGTGCAGGACTTTGCACTTCCCCTTGTTGAACTGCAGGAGGTTTCTGTCAGCCCTTTTCTCCAGCCTCTTAAGGCCGCTATGGATGGCAGCACAACCCACTGGTCTGTCAGCCACTCCTAACAGTTCTGTATCAATAGTCATGAAATGAATATTCCTCTCTGATTTATATTCTGATACAGAAAACACCAGCAGTGTGGTAATGCAGCCAAAGAAGAAGCAGTTTATGAAGGATATGCAGAACCTTGCAGGTAAGTCAGCCCCTTAAGTCAGTTAAGATTATGAAGACTAAAAAATCCTTGGTTGATTGATGTAGCTGTGTCATCTGCACTGTCTGTGCTGTTTGTCTGAGCGATAAAAGAAAGTGCCATCCATCAGGAGTGCAGTGGTGGTTCCCGATCTTCAGGATCAGACCTCAGCTTCTTGTAAGGATGTATGGAATCTTCACAGATGGAACTTTGGGTTCATTGAATCATTTTAAGAAAAAATGACATAGAGAAAGTCAGTTACTCTATAGCCATTTTTATTCTCTTTATTGTAATTGAAAAATAGCTTAAAATACCAGAAAAATGGATCTATATAATTATTTAAATCACATTAAGCTCTTTTACTGAATGATATTACACCATCCAATGCTACATCTGCAGCTGTTGTTAGGAAGAGTGTAAGATATCTTTAGCAATGTTATTTTGCTAAGAGTCTTCCTGCCTCCAGGAATAAGCTGCCTCTTGTCCAGTCTCACTATTTCCAACAATCAAGAGCAGGGTTTGGTGTAAGAACCAACAATTAAAAAAACAGGGCAAACTATCAATAAAACATGCTGTTTGAGGACAGAAGAGGTACCAACTTCTGCAGTAGAGTAGCATTCCCAGGGATGTGCTTTTCTGCCAGCTTTGGGTCTGTTGTGTTGCAAAGAGGCTTTAGTTATGCAGATTAGTAAGTACTGATTTACTTTTATGGCTAGTTTTATAGCTGGTAAAGCTTAAAATAGGAATTTTAGCCTATACAATTTGTTACATTCTTTAGTTTATTCTGAGTTGAAGGAGCAGACTGAGGATTTAGGACAGAATTTGGGGAATTTAAGTATTTTACAAATGAAACATGATACAAAAATATGGATATATTAATATGGCTACAAAAGTCTGCAGTTGTTGCTGATCTCTGCTGAGGTGTAGTGAGCTGAGATTGCAAATCCTCTGGTACCTTCTGCTGTTCATTTGAAGAGTCCTCTGAGTATGCTGATCTGGTTTCAGAAACTTGGACCCATTGTCACTTAGAAGTGATTATAATCTGTGCCCACTGAGGTAATCTGAAGCCTTTCTTCTTTTGATTTACGTCTGAGGAGGAGGGAAGGGGAATGTGAGAGGGTAAAAAGCTCTTCCACAGGGAACCTGGTCATTACCCTAGTTGATCTACTGTTGCAGTGTCATACTTTGCCTCAGTTCCTCAGAAACCGAGGAGGGTTGAGGCTTGATCTCTTCCTCAATGTGCTCAGCTGGTGCATGGCCCTGCTCTGCAGCTCCCGACGAGCATTTCTGCTGCTGGGTGGAAGTGATTACAGTGTTTTAGTGCATGACAGCAAGTTCATCTTACTCCCTTACTTTTTTTCCCATTACTGTTTTAAATGTATTCCTGCTGTAGGTGATTGCAACCCCTTGCCTTGCTGATACATAACTGAGAACCTGGTTAGGGCTCTGCCACTTTCCATAGGGTTTTTTCCATACTTCACGCTGGAGTACAGTCTATACATTGTGTTAGTTTGAAGAGGTTTTCAGATAAGCTCCCCACTGCTGAATGGATGACACCCTGTGTCTGCTTCTGTCTGTGTGTGCTGCTTAACCTCTGAATGGAATAACCATCATTTCAACTTGAGGTAAAATCAGTTCTTTTTTTGTTTTTGCAGTCAACAGTAAGGAATTCCGGGCCAAAGATGAAAGCAAAATCCCAGTGGATGAAGTGTTCTTTCACAGGTAATGGAATACTTGTGAACGTTCATTTTAGGTGTTGGTTTTTTATTGCAATGCCATTAAAACCCACTGCATTTTGTAAGTAATCTCTGGTATTTCAAGTATTTGCAAATTTTTATTAATTTGAGTGACTTAAGATGATAGTGCTTTTCATGGATATAATTTTAACATTTGCCAAAAGCACTTAGGAAATAATGTCACCAATGAACAAAGGCAATCAGGGCTTGTAGTGCACAGTTAAGTAAGTTGACATTATAATAAAGAAGCCTTAAGTAATGGATAATGGTGAATATCTTGTGGGTTGTAATTCTTATGCATTAGAGGTATATATAATGAAAGCTGGAATTTAGCTGGTTTATGTTATTAGCATCAAAGCTTGTTAGAATGGAACAAAGCATAAAAAGAGGAACTATTTTTCAGAGTATTTAGTTTTTTATTACTCATAGTTCCTTCTGTTTCTTTGAATTTCCTTTCAGATGTTGATATAAAAATGTAGTTGTGGTACTAAAATTGAAGTGATATGCATTTAGCAAAGATTTGTTTTTATTAGATCAAAATACTGGTTACCTCTGTCTCCTTAGGAAATTAGTATTTGAATTAACTTCATTTATTTTAAATTAATTGATACTATAATATTGAGGAATATAATACTAATAAATAAATAAAATAGTGGTGTTAGTTTTGAGATTAAAGAAAAGCATCTTAAAAACATGCCCCTGTCTGAAAAGTCACAACAGTATTGCTACATTGAAGATGGCTGAAACTGACATTACACACTTAAGGTCTTCTGTACAAAGTACTCTTTTTTATATGGTCAAAATTGCTTTCTGTGTTTGGTGGTTCTTTAACGTGAAATGAAGGTGAAAATGGCTGACAGAAGATAAAACTAAGGCCCAAAAGAAGAGGGCTGTGGGACAAAATTTAATAAAACTTGATGGGTGAATATGTTTTATATTTTTTTCCCTATTATATTCAAGTTGAACTTGATCCTTTCTTTCTTCTCAGTCTAAGGCAGATTTTTACATTTTTCTTGTGTCCTTTTATAAATTCATTATGTTAAAAATAACTTCTGGTACGTTTGGCCAGTGATATGTTATTGTTTTAAATATTGTTTTAAATATCAGTAGTGAGTAATTCTTTGAAAAACAAAGGAAATACAAATCTCTTGATTTTAGTTATGTTTGGAAGCATCACTTACAGTTTTCAACTGGCAACATACATGGAAAACAATTTGCAGGTTGTTTTAATTATTAAGAAAGTTCTCATAAAGATCATCACCTGTAATTTTGCGTCTGAGAGCAATATATTATTTCAGATTTTATTCGAAGTTCGATAAGAAGAGAGAGAAACAAAAGCGTCTGGATGATGAAGAAAGTGTGGAAGATGTTGATGATGATGAATTTGAAAGAGCATTGGGTAAGGCTGTGTTCTTCCTTGCAGTAACTCTCCCAGTATTCCCTGCTTTTTCAACTTACTAATTTATCCTTTTTATAGTTCATATTGTGTAAAATAACCAGACAGAGGAATATGGGAGTGGGAGACAACTGGCTTTCCAGTTGCCCTTTATTTTCTGCAGACAGCAGTTCCTGCTGTCCGCCCTGTGAGCCAGCTGGGTGGCCACTTGTCAAAGAGTTCTTGCTCCCACCACTGCAGTAGGCAGCTCGTTTGAATGGCTGGAAATTGTCTGATTTTGAGCTTACACCCATTCATGCCCTTTTGTTCTTTTCCTAATGTAGTCTGAGTAACCATTTCTAACAGCATGTAACATTTGCCTCTGTTTTTTCTTTACTGCTTGGCCTTTTTCAATCTTAATTACAGTTTCTCTCATAATTTCTAACATCTTTGATGAGTTTATGAGTTCAGTAAGGTTGTTGGCAAACTTCTGCAGTAGTCTTAGCTCTTCTGTAGCATGTACTTTGCTTTGGAATTAGTGTGTTATTTGTTTTGGAATTTAAATCTGTTAGTGTACCAGAAAATGTCTATTATTTTATTATTTCAAATTTTACTTATATGTAGTTTTTAAAAAACGCAGTTAGCTCTAGAAATATTTTCTACGGTATTTAGAGATAATTCTGAATTTTTGTATCAGGGTTCTTACTTAGTGACTCAATTAATATGGTCTTAGTTATGACAAGAGCCTGTTACTAATTGTGTTTGTCTTTTATTGTTAGTATCTCTAATGAGAATTTGCTTCATAAATTCAGAAGCTTAAAATAATGACCCTATATCTAAAGATTAGGTATTTTGCAATGCTTCAATCATAAAATGGCTTGGGTTGGAAGAGACCTTAAAGATCATCTTGTTCCACACCCCCCCTACATGAGCAGGGACACTTTCCACTAGAGCAGGCTGCTCAAATCCCCATCCAACTTGGCTCTGAACACTGACAGCGATGGGGCATCCACAGCTTCTCTGGGCAACCTGTGCCAGGGCCTTACTACCCTCACAGTAAAGGATTTTTTCCTAATACATAATCTATACTCTCTTTCAGTTTGAAGCCATTCCCCCTTGTCCTCTCAGCTCATGCCCTTGGAAAAAAGTCTCTCTCAGCTCTCTTGTAGCATCCTGTAGGTACTGGAAGGCCACAATAAGGTTACCCTGAAGCCTTCTCCTCTCCAGGCTGAACAACTTCAATGCTAGGAGAGGTGCTCCAGCTCTCTGGTCATCTTCTGAACTTGCTCCAACAGGTCCATGTACTTACTGGATGCAATGACTTCATATGTCTTTGCTTGTTTTGTAGTAATAACGTTTGTCTTTCTCCCTAGATACATTTGAAGCTGCTGATAATGCCATCGTTGGCCAGGATGACCTTGATTTTGCTGGGTAAGACTTCAGATTGGTTCTTACTCCTCTTGTATTAATATCTACATGGAGTTCTACTCTGTGAAACTAGACAGACCTTTTTCAGAAAGGCTCAGAATATCACCTTGCAAAAAAGGCAGTATCAGTTTTACACTGAGTAATGCTGGTTTTCTGCATGTCCCATAATGGATCATGATGACCTTGGGATGCTTATAGTCCTTACATGAGACCTGTAGGGACCCAGAAAGCAGTGTAAAGTCTTGTTTTTCATTGTCTCAGGTTTCTATTCAAAAATTACCAAGTACAAAAGGAAGCAGAATGAGGCATAATGGCACTGCTGCCATAAGGACTGGTTGTAACTGGACCTAACACAGTTAATATGAGATCCAGAGTCAGAGAGCTCAGTTCTCTTGAAGTCAGCAGTTTCATTAATCATAGAATCATTTAGGTGGGAAAGGACCTTTAAGATCATTAAGTCCAATTGTAAATAATTAAGTACCCTCTATTGTACTCAAAGTATCTATAATGCAGTGTTTGAATTTGCACAGAGACTTTTTCCCTTGAGGCAACAGGAGACTTAAAGACTAAGCTCCTAGTGAAACCTGAAGCATTTTTGTGATCTTGACTGGTGTTTAACAGAGTAGTTTGTCTGTTTTACAGAAAAGACTTTCTGAAAAGGAGCAAAGACACAGAGGAGACAAAATACTGAAGCTGACATTTTGGCTTATTTCAGAATAGGATTCTGTCCAGAACTTCTTAAAATGGTTGACTTTTATGATACAACTCCCTATACTAATGTTGAAAACATAGCTCAGTGTGTAATACATATATTTTAGGTCGCAGCCTGCATTTGCAGTAGTTTGCAATGATACTGAACTTTCCTAACATAGTGTTTGCCAGTAGACAGATGTCACCTAGATGCAAACAGTGCTTTTCCAGATGAAGTGCTAAGCTTGTTGCATCCTCTTTTAGTAACATAAAAAAAAATCCCAAAGGCGGCAAGAAAGGCCAGAGTGGTGAGGGATCTGGTGCTGACTGGGAGGATTCTGATGATGAAGATGACTTCAGCGATCTGGATGATGAGGAAGTCTCCTTAGGAAGTATGGAGGATGACTTTGAAGAGGATATGGATGAAGAGGGAGGTGTATTTATGGATGTGTCTGAAGATGATAATGACCTAGGTAAAGTGCCATTTATTGCTGAAAAACATGAAGAAAAAGCTTTAAAAATAGGTCATTAATATGTAACTACATATGCAAATTCCAGTTTAGTTATCTAGGTGGGAAGCTTGGCTTTTAAGCAAAGAACGACAAGTCCTTCTCTGTACAATCAAGTCTTAAGGGAAGCATTTCCTGGCACAGTCTCCTAGGCGAGAGTGGGAATTAGGCATCTGGGTATGAGAACTTCCAAATGAGAAATGTTTCTTTCATTCTGAAAACATTGGCATAGCAAAAGTAGCTTTATACACAAATAACTGGCTGCAGTAGACATTAATACTTAAAGAGCTCAAAGAGAAAAAAAAATATGGTAATTTTAAAATTTCTTTAATGTTGATTTCTTTTAGAGGAAGTAACTTTTACTTAAATTGCTGTCTCACAAGTAACAACTTACTCTTATAATACAGCTATGCACTCAAGTTTTTATTCCTACTGTAGAAGTAACTGATTCTTGCACCTGCATGGCGTTACTTGTTCAATGGAAAAGCACAGTTTACACAGAAAACAATGCGTGTGGCTGGAAAAACAGATTAATGGGCTATTTCAATGAATAACTAAAGGTCACAGGAAGTTGACCAAGGGTAGAAGAGGCAAACTGTTCATACAGTTGTTAACAGTCTTGTTAACACAGTCTTTCATGAGATTATTATTTTACCAAACCTACTACAGAGACATTCAACGTTTACCTAATGCCTGCTTCTAGCTTTTGTATTTTATGTGCTTTAGTATCATTCCCTTCTGGTGCTGTGGAAAAAAGCATAAAGAACAGCATACCACAGACCAATTTTTAATTGTCTTACTTGAAGAAATACTAGATTTGCTTGTGTGCACTGCCTTTTAAAGACCTGGACCAATATGACAAATATGCCTAAAAAGGAATTTTAGTCTCTGCTGCACTTTAAATACATGTACATGGTGTGAGAATTGGAGACTGATGTATTTGTTTTTTTTTTTTCTATCAGACTCGAACAATGACAAGCAACTGAAATCTGTCAGTAAAAAGGGCAAGAAAAAGAAAGATATGAATTTTGCGAGATCACTGGAAGGTAAGAAAACACTGACATGAAAGCTTAATACAAATAAAAGAGTCAAAAAAACTTTGGAATCAGAGGGATTTACTACAGTAGATTATCACATTTTGGATCTAGGTTCAGATTTGAATAAACCATGAATGAAAAGGAGGTTGTCCCCCTACCAGCATAATTCAGAGTAACAATCTGCTGTTGAAGAGCTGAGAACTGAAGGAGAAATTTTGAAGGATGGAGTTGTACTGGTGGTTTGTGCATCTGTTACTCACACCTGATGTACAGACTTGTGCTATTTAATTTTTGCTTGGAGACGTTTTTTCCTTTTGAGGGAGGTGGGTAACAAAGGTTTCGAACATAGGTAATTCAGATGATCTCATTAAGAAAAGTTAAAAATTTAAAACATAGTAAAAGGTTGTTTTAGTGTCTTTGGGGACTTGAAGTTCTGTCTCATAAGAATAATACTCTTTGTTTGAAGGATCCAGCCGAGGAAAGAAGAGGAAACTCCAAGATGCTGGTATACTGGCATCTGCAGAAGAGGTGAGTTTGATCAGTGCTTAACAAAAAGTGATAAAGCCTTTTACCTGTTGCTTTGTAACAGAATACCAAAATTTCTCTCTTTAAAGTTTGGCTATCTGCTGGATGAAAACGCTGGGTCTAAGTTTGACAATATTGGAATGAATGCCATGGCCAACAGAGACAATGCAAGTAAGTACATGTTGCAGGTAGCAGACAGTTTTAATGCTGTAATTTACTTCTTTCCCTTCAGGTTCTGTACCTGAAAAGATGAACCACCTCTAACTGAATACAGGGTCAGAAACCACAGAGCAGGGACAGTAGCTTGGCATCAGTAAGATGTGACAGTTTTCTCCAGTGATGTGAGATGCCCAGTGCTAAATATTAACTGGGAGTAGTGGAGTAAGGCTTCAGAAAAGAGGGAGAGGCTGTTGTTGGCCCTTTCACACTCTAAACAGGGACAGGCAAGATGCTCTTTGCCAAGCATTTGTGTGAATTCCGGTCAATTAAAGTGTCCTTGATTCCTTGGGAAGGGAAAGCATAAGGCATGGCTGTCTTTCCTTACCTATTGGACTGTCTCCTTGCAGTTATCAGTGAAGCAGAAAGTAGTTTCCCCAAAATAATTCTAATGAATTAAATGTGTATATGCCGGTTGACTAAAGCTTGTAAAGCTTTTACAAGTCTTTCTGGTGTCACTTAAAAACTGTTAGGAGCACTCAAACACTGCTTCTAACAGAAGTGTGTCTGACATTAGTAAAATACAAAGCAATGTCTAGAACTCTGAGATGGTGGGGTTTGTTTTGTGAAATGAAAAAACCCACAGCTTTCTCAAAAAGAAAAGGCAGTTTGCACTTTATTTAAACATTTATAAATACAGTAGTCGACTTTTAACTTAAACATGATTCATCTGTATGCCACATCATGGTCAGAGGTATCCATTGGCTCCTTATTTCTCACCTTGCCTCCCATAGATGTCAAACAGATCCAGTGGGAAATAGAGCGTGACAAGTGGCTTCACAACAGGGATGTGAAAAGCATCATCAAAAAGAAGAAACAGTTCAGGCACAGAGGGCTGAAAAACAAGTACAAAGGCAAGAAATTGAGAAGATGAACTGGACTTTTTGCTGAGGAAATTTTAAAAATAATTATTCTTAAATAGTTTTTTATTTAATCACACATCTTTCTTACTTCAGTTTTTGCTGCTTAACCATGTCATTTGGTCATTCTCCCTTATGCCATGAATTCCAGACCATTCATTGGATTTGTAATAAACTGAAAAACAGGAAAATCCATGTCAACTCTAAGTTAGACATATCTAAAGAGCAGCCACTTTGTGGCTAGTTTTATTCAGTGTATAGCCCTCCAGTTCTGAGGTCTCTATCCAACAGTCTGACACTCTATCCATGCCTCAACAGTAAGAACTTCTGCAGTGTCTCCTGGGGAAAGTTTTAAGCAACAATAAGATTGGTTTTGTACATTAAGATGCAACAGAAGCTTCAGCCATCCTTCTGAAGCCAACGACTACAAACCCACCTTCCAGAATTGATGGAAACCTCTTCTGCATTGTGTATCTGAAATCTGACAAGAAAGATAAAGCACAGTTACTTTCCCAGCATATACTGAGATGAATAATTAAATGCACTATTTTTCTAACTAGATTTTTATCAGAATTTGCTTGAGCTCTTTAGTTACAGCCACCCCTAAATAATGTGAGAGGAATTTATTTTTTAAAATCATTTCAGACACTGTATTCAGGTTACTCATATATGCAGCTCCATCATCACAGTGTTTTCTGAGCTTCCTCACAATTGTGATAACCAAGCCCAAGCTACAGATTCACAGGAAGCTGAATGCCTCTCACAGACTGACAGGCAAATAAAACCAAGGAAAACTGCTTTGTTTCCTTGTGCAGATTTAGATGCTCACTGAATTGTTCCGTAGGCTGCTCTGACAATCCAACAGAAAATCACAACAGGTTTATGCTATTTTAATTATTTACAGCAGCTTATAAAAGGATCTTACCCACTCTAGTACTAGCACAAAGAAAGCAGTAAAAGCCTCACTCTGAGCTCACTGAGCTTCTAGATTAGCTCACTGCACCTTACAAACAATCTGCAATTGAAGAAAATATGCAAATGTATATAAGAACTAGGACCTAGAACTGAAAGAGAGGAGAAAAAAACCCAAAGATGAATGCCTGGTACCAAGTTACAACAATAGGCTGAAAACATCTGTTCTCTGCATTTTTGTTAAATGTATTTTCTAAAAAAAATGCAAAGACAGCTGAAATTTAAGTGTGACATCACCCAGATCTTGGAAAATAAATGCAAATCGATGGTAGGGCAGGTGAAGCTCAGCTTGAACGTGGCATGAAGACCACACCACTGCTGAAATGGGTAGACTCTTGCCCTCCCAGCCGAAGCAGCAGCTGCCTTTTGGCTCGCCCTGACCCTGCAGGTAGCAGGACGGGCTCTTTCCTGCAGGGACACAGATCTGTCGAACCAGTGCTGCACCCTGCAGAGCCCTGGACACAACGTAAGGCCACTGCTCTGCAGAGCAAACCTCCTTGTAGTAACCAATGTGGTTTGCTTTTTATTTCTATGTTGCCTGGGCACGGAGCTGTAAGACCGAAGCTAAATAATCCAGAAGACAACGTGGCCGCCTCCTGGCAGCCGGGTCTGTCCTCGGCCTGAGAAATTTCAAATCACAGAGGCTGCGAAACCTAGACACAACCGGCGCATCCCTTCAAGGGCTCAACACCAGACGCCTGAAACAGGACTGATCAATTCCTGCCTCATTTGCGGACAGCCTCTCTCGCTCTCTTTTAAATCCTTACCTGGCCCGCTGCTGTTACTACAAAAACACGCAGGAGTCGGCTTTGCTCCTGGCGTGGTCGCCTGCCACCTCCCGAAGGACTGCTCGCGGGCTTGGGTTTGTAAAACTACAGTAGCAGCTCGTACTTCAGAGCTATATCCTCGGGGGTGCGCCCAACAAGCCACCCCTGTGTACCTGCACTCACCCAAGACGAACTCCTGACGCCAACACGGCAGGATTTCCTTAAAAAACGCGGCGGTGCGCGGTGCTCCGCGGGCACCACCGGCGGCCCCCGCGCAGAGGAGCCTCCCCTCCCCTCCCCTCCCCTGCCC
>JACBWW010001059.1:0-16668 GCA_020086605.1 Lanius collurio
GCCTGGCCTTGGGCACTGCCAGGGATCCAGGGGCAGCCACAGCTGCTTTGGAATTCCATCCCAGTCCCTCATTACCCTCCCAGGGAACAATTCCTGCCCATTATCCCATCCAACGCTGCCCTCTGACAATTGAAAACCATTCCCCCTTTTCCTCTCACTCCATGAAAAGTCCCTCTCCAGCCCTCCCACAACCCCTTCAGGCACTGGAAGGGATGGGATGTGGAATAATGACAATAAAAGTAGGAATGGAAACACTTTTGGGTGGAAAACAGGCACCAGCAAAGACAGGGAATGGCCAGGACACAGGAAAACCACATCCATATCCAGAGGTTTCCCAGGGGATCCCCACAGCTGCCACAGCAGGCCAAGGCCAATATTTAATCTCAATATTTAAACCTCCAAAAGGTCCGAGTCACCCCAAAAAGGCCCAGGAGCTGAGCCTTGTCCTGCCAAAAATCCAGATAACCCTGCTGGGAATCCTTCCTCGTGTTCTCACCTCGCTGCCAGAGTTGTTTCATCTTCTCCAAACAAACAAAAAAAAACACCAAAAAACCCATTAAAAATATTTTGGTGACAACTAAAAATGACTTGGAGCCCTTTTATTATTGTTTTTCTCTCTTATTTAACAACTGCAAAGCTGAATCTTCTCCCTGAGCTCCCTTTTCAGTATTTTCAGGGTGTTTGGCAGCTGTTGCATTTCATTTTTCTGCTCTTGTGTTCCACACTCCTGATGTTTTCTCCTATGAAATTGCCCAGCTGCTGGAATGTCCCTGCTCCAGCCCAAAATGCAGAATTAAGTATTTAAAGCTGGACTTGGAACTCACAGGGAAAATGTAACTGCTAAAAATATCCTTTCCCAGTTTGATTTAGGGTTTTGTACAGAGTTTTCCTTTGATTCGTGGGATTTATTTCTATTTTAGCAGCTAAATTACAGTTCTGAGCAAGGAATTATTTAGGAATTCCTAATCAACCAGCCAATTTACTTTGTAAGGATTCCAACTGGGCAACTCCTCCCATAAATACACCAAAAATGAGTTTTGAGAGCAGGCACAGTTACACCCCCAAAATCTCTCCTAGAAAATAGGAAAAACTGGTATTTCCTGGTTATAGCTGTGCTTGTGGTCATTATTTGAGGAGAAACCTACTCTGGTTCTTCACCAAACATCAGTTTTGTTCACTGCCTTGAGGAGAATTCCCAAATTTCCAGAGGGGAGATGAGGAGGAAAGGCAAGAGGGGATTTTTGGAGGAAAGCTGATCATTTCCGTAGCTCTGGGCTTTTGAAAACTGCATCATCTGCTTTTTAAAAATGGGAATTTTGGGATGAAATTCATCAAAGAGCCATCGAGTAGGTCATTCCACTCATCAAACCAAGCCTGGAATGAATGCTCCTGAGGACTCCTAGAGGAGAAAGTGCTCCCAAAAAAATCCCTCAGATGAGGGAGTGCTCGAGTCTCTCCTTTATTCTATCCCAGAGACATTTGGTTTGCAAGAAAACTCCAGGAATTTGTGTATTCCCGGGAATCCAAACCTCTGGTGTTGTTAAAAATAGCATGAAAGGCATTCCTAGAGATTAAAAAAAAAAAAAAAAAGATTCCTAGATGATTTTTGTTTGGAAGGAGGTGACGATTGTGGGGAATGTTTACCCCACATTTCAGGTTTTGTAAAAGCTGAGACACTTCTGAGGAAAATATTCCAGGAGAGCAAGGGAGGGAAGCAGAGCAGGATGACAGACAGGCAGGATTTTCAGGGAAAAACATACAATTCCATAAAGGCAGCTCCAGTGCTAACAGCTGATTCCAGCTCCTTGCCGAGCCAGAAGGGGAGAGAGAGAAGATGAAAAGAGGAAACCTCGGAAAAGGAAATGAAAAGAGCTTTATTAGCGAGGTTCTTCTCCTGCCTGACCCAATTATCAGATTTTGCATTTAAGTTTAAGACAGCAGATCAAACGACGAGGGCCACTTTGT
Source organism: Lanius collurio (assembly GCA_020086605.1). Classification (NCBI taxonomy): domain Eukaryota; kingdom Metazoa; phylum Chordata; class Aves; order Passeriformes; family Laniidae; genus Lanius; species Lanius collurio. Next base: position 1,966 of record JACBWW010001059.1, read on the forward strand.
ACTCGTGCCAGGAGCCCAGATGAGATCTCTCAGGGACTCTCCTGCATGCCAGGAATAAGAAACTCTGCCTCTCCCCAAGTTTTTTGGTCTACATATGGTGCAACGTGCAAAAACCAGCCCCACTCAGGAGGGCCTGGATGAAGGCCAGGATTTATGGCACTTTATCAGCTGGGCTGGGCTGGGGGCAGCAGGAAGAAGAGGAAAATCTAATTATAAGTTTCCCCAAATAAGCTAAAAGGAATTGCAAGTCCAAAGGTTGGTGTCATGTAGGAATGAGCGGTTTGGGATGGTTGGATCCAAATCCGCTCGGGATATTTGGGGTTTTTTCAGTCTGTGATGGAAACCCACCTAAAACATCTCCAAGGTGAGACACAGCAGCTTCTGAGACACCTTGTGAAGGCCCTCGCCTCTCTCCCTCTCTCCTTAAACCCCCCATTCCAGCCTGGGGGGGCTTTAAGGCTGGGGTGGGATTGGGGATTGAATGAGACAGGAGATGCCTTGAAAGGGTTTTCCTTCCCCTCCTCTTTGGGTACCACTGGGAGCACCGGAACCCCTCTGCTCTGCCCACGGGTGGAGAACTCGTTCCTGGGCCACGATGTTTGGCAGGTCATAAAACAAATTGTGCTGCTTTCACTTGTGCAAATAAAAGCAAAGAACAGCAAAGATCTGGGAGTTAACGGGGCCTGAGCACATCCCTTTAAACAAAACCAGAGACAAGCTTTTCTGGGAGAGTTTAAACTCAGCTTTTCCACACAAGAGGTTCCTCCCTCACCTCCTGCACAAGATTTTCTGGGGTTTAATACCTGCACTCATTTTCCCAGCTGGTTGGGACCCTTTGGCACATTTGTTCCTAAAGTATTTTAGGGTTTTGCTGCATTTCATTACCACCTGTGCTCCCGAGTGCTGTTCCAGCCTTGTTTGCAGGACACAACTGCAATCCTGTGTTTATGAGCCCCTTTGGGTCAAACCCACTTCTAATGGACTTCATTATTATCCACCACATTCCTCAGGAGGAAACAGCCAGCCCAGATTGGTCCTAAGCTTGTTCCACAGGGAAGAGGAGGTCAGGATTTTTTATCCTGTTTTTTTCCCACCTATTTTCACTGCAGCTTCAATGGATTTTTGCTTTTCTCTGTTGTCATTCAGCAACAAACAGACCCTTCTTGCTTTTGTAATTTCCCTCAACACAAATATTTAGGGACAACCATCCAGGTTGATCCAGATGTTTTTGCATTCCTTTTTCTCCTCCTCCTGGGGTCCAGAAAAGCCTCAGCATGTGTAGTAAAAAATGAAAGAGAGAGGTCTATAAAATCATAAACACAGGGAAGAAAGCGAGGGTGAATATTGTTCACTCAAGGGCAAAAAAATTGTCAGGCAACTTTTTTGAAATGACTTTTTTGCACAGTTTTTAATTAAACCACTGGATTTTGGCCACAGGAGCTGCAGAGGCCAAACTGGAAGTGAATCCAAAGAAGTTTCGACACGTTCACAACGAATGTGTTGGACGAAGCCATGGAAGGAAAGCTCTGCTGCTGTCTCAGATAATTTATAAGCAATTCCCAGCCCGAGAATTCCAAATCCGAGTCCAGATTCTCCTGACCACTGCACGAGACAAGAGATTCTTTGGTGTCACCCCCCCAGAATTATTTTAACAAAGAAGGGACAAACCAGATGTGATGAAGAGCACAAAACAACCTCTCATGGAGCAGCACAGCTCCAAAGAACATTCCTGCTCTCTCTTGGAGGCTGAGCTTGGCCAGGGAGGGAAAACCTTGGTTTTCCTTTCAGGAATCACAAATCCTTTGTGAACCAATGCCTTTTCCATTGACTTTTTAGGTTTTATCCTTGCTGGAACAAAGATATGACTGGGTGAGTGCTGGGAAAACTTCCCCCGAGCTGAATGAGTGGGGAGAAGTTTGTTCTGCCAAGGATCCATTGGAAGGAATCTTCAGGAGGGGAAATATCTGGAGCTGATATTCCCAGCTCCCCTTCCCACCTAGAAGCAGCTTCTGAGGGAATGTGGGGCTGGGAGTACAACAAATCAATCCCCTAAACCCAAGAACAACTCTACAAGGCCTGGGAACTGCTGCTTTTACAAGAAGATTCCCTGGAATGCCCAGGAAAGCTCCAGTCATGCCATGATCCCATCCCACAAGGCTCTGCCAGGATGAGGGGCTGATAATGAATGATGTTGGATTCTTTGCAAGTCAATCTGAATCAGAACCTCTGCTCTTAATCCTTTCTGGAAAAGGAGGCCAGGACTTTTTGTCCTCCTCTTTTCCTATCAGGTCCCAACCTGCTCCATTTTCTTTCCACCTCATCCATAATGGCATCACCACCGACGTGGGGCTGGGAAGGGAATCATCTTTCTTGGAAAGATTTTGGCTCATCCATGACAGCTCCTTGGGTTGCAGCAATTTGTGTTTCTTGGTTCAATCCTGCTCATTGTTTGCTCTCTTTTTTCCCTTCCCCCCCATTTTTTTCCCCTAAGCCACGTTGGAATAAGGAAACACAAATATATAAAAAGCAGCTGTTGAAATGTAATTAAAGAACAGACGGGGCCTTGTGCCAGGCCTGCTGAGGGGAAGGAGAGCCTGAACCCTCCTCTGGACACGCCCCAGCACTGGGATGCAGCTACTGGAAACAATTCCTGATCAGACTGGGAGCAGACAAAGGAGAATCCAGAGGGGGAGNCCTTCCCAGTCCTTATTCACTGATGGGAGAATGTCTTAAAATGGATTCATTCAGGCTGAACAGGGCACTGCAATCAGCAGTCAAAAATCAGGGAATCATGGAATGGTTTGGGAAGGAGGAGACCTAAACACCACCTAATTCCACCTCCTGGCCCTGACAAGGATCTCTCCCACCATCCCAGGTTGCTCCAAACCCCGTCCAACCTGACCTTGGACATTTCCAGGGATAGGAGATCCACCCCCAAAGAGCTTTTTTTCCCCTAAAGGATTTGGGAATAACCTTTTTTTTTGGGATAAATGAGAAGATGGCAACCAATTCCAGGAAATAAAGGAGCCCAGAGCCAGCAGAGGAGGGAGGGATGGGAAAGAAAATCCCATGGGAGCTTCCACCAAAGGAACTGTCGGGTGCTGGATTCTCACCCTGCTTGGGGCAACAACTTTGCAACCAAACAGGGTCACAGCAAACGAATCCCTGGCTCCTCCAGCAGCACCTATTCCCAGGAAAAAACTCCTCATCCCCCCCTGCATCATTCCCATGGGATGAGAAGAAGGAAAAGTGTCACATCTTGGAGTGGCAGCTCAGCTCAGAGCAACCCTCGGGGACAAAGGCTCTGCTCAACATCTCATTCCCACTTATCCAGCACCAAAACCTCCTGGAATGTTCTCCTGGAATGCCCAGCATTGAAACCCTGGGCAGGGATGTCCAGGTGGGACACCGAGAAACTCAATCCTCCTAAGCCCTGGTCCCAACAAACTCCTGGAAAAACGCAATCCTTCCAACCCACAGTCCCAAAAAACTCCTGGAAAAACGGGCCAGAGAGGCAGGAAAATAAATCAGGATGTGCAGCAGCTGTCAGGGACAGGAATCCTTCCCTGCCAGCCTTTCCTGGCAGGTTTAATTCCGGAAGAAGGCCACTCTGAGCATTCCCCCTCTCCCCAGCAGCTTGGACATCACAGAGGGACAGAGGTAACAGCTAAAGGAGAATTATTTAGGCTGTAAAGGCACAGCAAAAGCCTTAATCTTGACCTGAAACTTCAGCCAGAATCCTGTGCTGAGGTAGCTGGGTGAAATCGAAACGAAGGAGGCGAATTTCCTGAACAAAAAAGGCACAGCCCAAATCCTTTCACTCATTCTCCTGAAGGAAACTTTATCTGCTCTCATCAAGCACGGCAGGATCTCCGTGCTGTGCTACAAAGCAAAGAAATACAGAAACAAACAGGAGGGAAATTGGAATCAGCTGGAGCCTACAATCATTTCTGAGTGCGGATGGTTCGGGGGATGAAATCCCTCAGCTCTGCAGAGTCTGCCCTGTGCTGCTCACGGGATCCAGGAGCTCCCACTGACCCCCATTTCTGCCTCTCCTCCAAAAGAAGCCCCAAAAAATCTTGTGTTTTCTGTGGACAGGCAGGCTCGGTGGCCCAGACTGCCTGGTTATTAATGAACTCGCTGTGATCATCCCGCTAACGAGCACTTGGGCTGGTTTGTGAGGTCACAGCACAAAGACATCAATGGGAAAGCACCAAAAAATCATTGATAACCTTCTGATTATCTGCACAACTTTCCTGCTTTAAATTTCCCAGATTTTCTGTAAGAACTTCCAATCAGGACCTTACAGTGCATGAATGATTTGGGATTTGAATTTTCATCAGGGCACTGATCTTTGCATCATTTTCCAAATCTGGTGGAAATTCATCCCTTAATTCTGATTTTTCCCCCTGCTCATAGGTTTGGAAAGGGACTAAAGCTAAAGGAGCAGAGAATGAACATAAAATTAGACAATTCCAGGTCATTGGAGGAGAAAATTTAGTCCTTTTAGACTAAATTGGTAGCAATGGGCTCCTCAAATAGCTGTGAAAATCAATTTGGGTTTACAGGAACATGGAAATAAATTCAGGTTTAAATGAACATGAAAATAAATTTGAGTTTATATGAACATGAAAAGAAATTTGGATTGACATGAACATAAAAATAAATTTGTGTTTATACAAATATGAAAATAAATTTGGGGTCACATGAACGTGCAAATCAATTTGGGTTTACAGGAACATGGAAATAAATTTGGGTTTATATGAACATGAAAAGAAATTAGGATTTACACCGTGTCTCTTTATATTACAATGCCAAAGGTCCAAGAGCAGCCACCAGCCAAGTATGAAGATAATAATTTAAAACATAAGGGGAGCATTTGGATTTTCCAGAGGGAGGTGGTGAATTACCAGAGTCAATCAGAGAGATAATTAACATCTCCAGGGGCTTTCCACAAGGGCAGGGAGCGGTAGGAAAAGGGGGAATGGCCCAGTCCAAGCCGGCCTTGGACACTCCCAGGGATCCAGGGAAGCCACAGCTTCCCTGGGAAATCCATCCCAGCCCCTCCCCACCCTCACAGGGAGGAATTTCTTCCCAAAATCCCTCCTAATCCTTGATCCCAAAGCCATTCCTATCACTCCCTGCCCTGTGAGAATTCCCTTTCCAAGCTGTTGTTGTTGTTGGCACAATTGGGATGGGGAGCTCTGAGCAGGGGTTAAGGCAGAGGTGCCAAATCCTTTGGGACAAACCCTTCCCTCCCGACCTGGAAAACTCCTGGAATCTCGTGGACAATCCCAGTTTTGTGACAGCTCCATCCCGGGCCTGGCTGCCCCCAAAATTGGGCTCATTTCAGAGAAATAGTTTGGAAAATAGCTGACAGCTCCCCCCTCATCCCGCCGGGATGCTCCGGGGGATCGCAGCGGCTCCAGGAAAAGCTGCGAAACCCCAAATCCAAACAAGCTGCTCTCTAGGACTGCCGGCACCGAGGATTTCCCCAATTTCCAGTGTCACTTTGGGGGTTGTAACCCCAAACCACCGGAACTGGACCCAAAGCCGCGCCTCGGCAATCCCAGAGGGCACCGATGCCAAGGATTCGAGGAGGGGACGGGCTGGGAAGCCGAGAGTGGGCAGAGATGGAATTCCTGGAAAACTCTGCCCGAAACTGGCCGAGTCTTTGCTGCCCGGCTAAACTCGGGCTTAGCTCCCCGATCTGGAGGAGTGGAAGTGAGGCAATTAGGAGGTGATTGAGATAATTAAATGCTTTCCTAGAACTGCGGAGGAACCGTCAGCCGCTGGAATTCCAGGAATTTCGCCGGCAGGGCGGGAGAGGTAGATAAGAGTGGAGACAAAGAAGGTGCGCTCATCTTCCAGGGCTTTGTGCCTGCGCCAAAATTCCCTTTTTTTTTACCAGCCAGGCGAAAAATCCTCGGGATCATCCCGCTGCAACCCTGTTCTCCTGCATTTCATTTTCCCGGCTGAAAGAATTACACCTTTAATTTATCCAGGAGCACTTCAGGCTGGATTAAAATTTAGGAGAGACTCCTGTGACCCCCATGAGGTAGGAATGTGATATCCCAAGGATGACTGAGCATGGAAAAGCCATGTCCTGGTCTCAGATTCCCCAATCCCGCTGCTGCACGGGGGTGTCTGGGTGCAAAGTTTAGGATGGGATAAGTCTGAACTAATTTTAGCCTTGTCTTGTCTAAGCCAGTCTAAACTCCGCTCCCTTTATAGTCAGGGGAGGTTGGGAAGGCACCGTCAGAGGGTGATTCAAACTCCTTATCCTGGAGATTTATCTTGGGATGGGAACAAACCCTATAAGGAGGAGCCTCCCTGCTCCTCTCTCCCCACATTAACAGGGAATAAACTGGAACTGGATTCTTCCATAAAATCAGCCCCATCCCCAATATCCCTTCCTTTACAAATCTCCTTTTCTTGGGATTTTTGGGGGGAATTTCAAGCTTTCAGGCAGGTGGGCCCTGAGCTAAACTTGCAGCTAAGCAGGGCTGGCAGAAATTTGAAATACTCATTATTTATCCTGTATGGATTTTTTTTTTTTCCCAAGACTTGCACAAACAGACCCAACAGCATTAATGTCGTGTGTCCCCACATTAACAGGGAACGGGGAATAAACGGATGGAGCTGGATTCTTGCATAAAATCTGCCTCATCCCGAATATCCCTTCCTTTACAAGTCTCCTTTTCCTGGGAATGTTTTAGGACTGGCATGCAGACCCCGAGCACAACTTGCAGCTGAGCAGGGCTGGCAGAAATTTGAAATATTTATTATTTATCCTGCATGGATTTTTTTTTCCCAGGAGCTGCACAAACTGATCCAACAGCATTAATGTAATGACTAAAAATACTTGTTTTCTGCCCTTTCTCTAAGGCTTCATTACAGTGATTACAGCACCAATAAAACAACAATAAAACCTCTCCACCAGGAATAAATTCCCCTAAAACTTCCAAAGGAATCGCTCAAGGCTTTGGATGTGAACTCTCCATTAGAGGAACTGCATGGATTCACACAATTCTTTGGGAATTTGTGTCCCCCGAGGGTTTTTCCTGCCTGCAAAATCAGCTACAGCACTCGAGTTTAATATTAAAAAGAGTGACATGTCCGAGGTGGATCCCAGGTTCTGCACACAAAGCAGTGAGATCAACATCTAATTTAGGGAATTCTATCCCTCCATCCCGTTTTAGCCCTGCTGGAGCAGGGAGACAGCTGGAAGTGAAATCACCGGGGCACATGGGAGTGAGTCAGAGAGGAGAAAGGGGAACGGGAGACTCCCGCAAGTGGGAAAATCTCCGGATCCAGACTGGAGCGTGCCAAAGCCATTTCCAAGGGCACACAGCTGAGCCCTGAGCTGCACTCTGATACTCAGTGGACACGAAGGCAAGGAGCTGCCTCTAAGTCCTGACTCATCCAGATTTTCCCTTGGAAAAGGAAAAAATAAAAAAATCCCGCCCCGTGAAAGAGTTCTGATGGATGACATCAGCTCGGGTAGGGACAGACATGGAAATGTTCCTTGGCCATTCCAGGGATCGGCCTTCGACACTTGGGAGGGAACTGGCAGGTGCTGAACTCTGGGAACATCCGATTTATGGGATATAGGGAGCCAGGGAACAACAGAAAGGAGGAGGAGGAGGAGGAGGAGGCGTGGGCGGGGAGGAAGTGGAGGAGGAGGAGCCAGACGAGAGCATGTTGGACTGGTGGTCCAAGTACTTCGCTTCCATTGAGACCATNAGGAGAAGGAGAAGGAGAAGGAGAAGGAGAAGGAGAAGGAGAAGGAGAAGGAGAAGGAGAAGGAGAGGGAGAGGGAGGAGGAGGAGAAGAAGGAGAAGAAAGAGAAGGAGAAGAAAGAGAAGGAGGAGAAGAAGAAGAAGGAGAAGAAGAAGGAGGAGGAAAAGAAATTCTCCTGTTCATTTTTTATTATCTTTGATATGTGTGGGAAGAATGTCCTTAAGTGTTCAGGAAATCCCCTCCAGCTTTAGGACAGCATTTCTGTCCCAAATAATCTGAGTGCCTGGGAAAAGAGATAGCAAAGGAAAACTCCCATCTTCCTCCTGGAAAGATGAGCAGTGTTTCAAACCTGCAAAGCCAGGAGGGATGTCCTGCCCTGAACAGAGGAAGTCACAAGTCTTGAAATTCCCACTTGCATTAACAAGGGTTTAGGGACAGACTCGTAAACACAGCTGGAATTCAGAACGAAAGGCCTGAGGGACACTGTCCTAAACACCAACAAGCTGGAACCATGGAATTATGGAATGGTTTGGGTTGGAAGAGATCTTAAAGCCCCTCCAGTGCCACCCCTGCCATGTCAGGGACACCTCCCACTGTGCCAGGCTGCTCCCAGCCCCAATGTCCAACCTGGCCTGGGAAAATTCCGAGGATGAGGAGTCCCCAACCTCTCTGAGCAAAGTCCAGCTCACCCACTGCCTCCTGCTGCCAACCCATGATTTGGGGCTTTCTGGACTGGGACGCTCTCCCAGCTCCCACCACAATCAACCACTGTGGTCAGCTCAGGAAATGCCCAGTTTTGGGCAGATCTGTGGGATGGGGCATCCTGTGGAGGATCCCATCCCATACCTGGTGGCTTGGAGTGTCCCTCCAAGCCCTGGGGGCAACTGTGGTCACCAGAGGGCAGGAGGTGCCCACACACACCATGAGTGGTCAGCCCTGCAGAGGTTTCCTGCACCCCCTGCACTTTTGCCTCCTGAATCCTTGATCCAGCTCCTGAAATCCGGACTCCTCACGGATTGAGGCTGCAGGGGTGACCCAGCTCACCGGCTCAGCCATGGGGTGTCCTGGGAACTCATTCCTTTCCTTGTTTTTTTTTTCCCCCAAACCTTCTTATCTGGAGTGAAAGCTGGGGAGAAACTCCCAGGACTGAACAAGGAACAACACCCTGGGCAAGGCCACGAGATGTCCCAAACCCCCATGAGATATCCAAAACCCCCACGAGATGTCCCAAACACCCATGAGATGTCCCAAACCCCCATGAGATATCCAAAACCCCCATGAGATGTCCCAAACCCCCATGAGATGTCCCAAACCCCCATGAGATGTCTCAAACCCCCATGAGATATCCAAAACCCCCATGAGATGTCCCAAATCCCCATGAGATGTCTCAAACCCCCATGAGATATCCAAAACCCCCATGAGATGTCCCAAACACCCACGAGATATCCAAAACCCCCATGAGATATGCAAAACCCCCACAAGATGTCCCAAACCCCCACAAGATGTCCCAAATCTCCATGGTGGAATCCATGATGACTTTCCATATATTATATGGGATTTTCAGCACAGCTGGGAGGATTTTGGTGAAAAGAGAGCAACCCCAGGTTATGCTTTATCTGAAATCATTTTCCACCCCCCAAACCTCCCAGTGGGGGCCTTTTTTTACAGGATTTTGTGCTGCCAGCCCCCATGGAAACGGGATCTTTTGAGCAGGCATGATTCCAACTGGAAACTCAGACAGATTTTATGACAGCTCCACATCCCTGTGTAGGGTCTCTTCTTCTCTAAATGGGTTCTCCCTTGCCAAAAATCAGTGTCCAGGGAAGGAAAATGAAACCTTTCCAGGGTGGTTGGGATTTCTGTTTCCAGGCACAAACCCAAGGAAAGCTGCACTGGACACTCTGACAGCTCTGAGCGATGTGGGGCAATCAGAGCAGCCCTGTTGGGCCTGGACGGGAGGAGGGTGGTGGGGAAAGGGAAGAGAGAGGTCAGAAAAGACACCCAGGAAGTTCCACCTTGGTGTGGAGCTCTGGAACCATCCTGGCTTGGAAAACAGCTCCAGGATTAAAGATTCCCTTCCCAGAGCGTGAGGCAGCACAAAGAACAAGGCTTTGGAGCCCCCTCCCTGGGTTTAATTCTTGCCCTGATCTCCAGGAGGGTTGCATGGGACATTCCTGAAATCCCAGTAAGGTGTGGGGTACTTCCACATCCTCCATCCCCTTTGGAATTTCATTGGGATGACCAGCAAATTCCAGCCAAATCTGCTCCAGAAAATACAAATAAACCAAAGGTACAGGATATTTATTTTATGTTTGGATGTGGTTTTTTGGTTTCTTTTTTTTTATTTTTTAATTAAAGATGGAGCCTCTGGGTTCATTGTGGGAATTTTTTTTTTCCTTCTTCTTATCAGAAATATTTTCCATCAGCTGCCTTGGAAGCTGCTGTGTTCCTATGGATGTTTTTGTGGTGTTGGCACAGGGAGACATCAACCATGGCACCCAAACTTTCCTGCAAAGCAGCATTTTTGTGGCTGGGGGAGTTTATTGCTTGTGAGAGGTGCTTGGGGAGAGCTGTGGAGCCTGAGATCCATGAAAAATAGGGAAAGCAAACCATTTTCCCACTCCCCATTGCCCAGAACTGACAAGGAGCTGCTCCCAGGGGAAGAGGGGACCCCAAAGGACACGCAGGGAGCCCAGGCCCTGCTGGCACTGCCAGGAAACAAATCCACAGCTGGGGTAGGAAGGAGCCAACTCGTCCCTCATCTCCCTCATCCAGCAGTTTGTGTGTTCTCCCAGAGGGAGCAGTGCCCAGGCCCCCCAGGGCACCTTCCCAAGGCTGCTCCAGGACAGCGCTGCCAGGGGTGCCCAGGGTGGGATTGTTGGGGGATCTGTGCAGGGACAGGAGCTGGACTGGATGATCCCTGTGGGTCCCAATATTCCAAAATTCTTTGATCATTCCTAACACTTTGGCAGGACTGGATTCAGGTGCTTCAAGCCTTTCATACCAACAGCTTCTCCACTTCCCACATGGAAGAATTTGGGATGGAAGGGACCTTAAATCCCATCCTGTGCCACCCCTGCCATGGCAGGGGTGGCACAGGATGGGATTTAAGGTCCCTCCCCAAGCCCCATCCCAGCTGCCCTTGGACACTTCCAGGGATGAGGCCTGGAAGAAACTTTCCTCCTCCTCCTCCCATGAGGGCTCTCCATTGATTTGGGAATAATCCCCTTCAGCCTGCTCAGGAGATCGAGCCAGGATAACAACCCAGGATGTTTAATTTAAATTACAATATGCCCAAACAAATGGGTGAAGCCTTGCAGTGGCAGCTCAAATCCATCAGGGAATAACATTTTCCCAGCTTTAGGGTAAAACACTCTGCTTTTGGAATTCCCTGGATGCAACCCCACTGTGATTATCCCGTAATTCCCATTCCTGCACATCCCCAGATCTCTCTCTCTCCACACACAGAGCTGGGGCAGGAGCTGAGCCTTTGAAGTGACTCTTACAGGACATTACAAATCCCCTGGAAATCTGCCAGGAACGCCGGTTTATTTTGAAATGTTTCAGTTTTTGACTCAAGAGCTTTGTCTGCAGTCCTGGAAACACCATTAGGGGTCTGTGTGACTCAATTTATGACTCAGGAAACTGCTTCTGTCTCTCAAAGCAGCACATTTTGAGTTCCAGACTTCAGTCAAATTCAAGGCACATCAAACTGAATTTTTCCCCCCTCTCTGAGTAATTTCATTTGTCTGCACATCTGAAAAAAACAAACCCCAAACAACCCAAAAAGGAAGGAAATAAAATAAATCCCCACTTTTATAATGAATGCCCACTGGACATCGAGGTAACGGGGTTGTCTTGGTTCTAAAATGCAGTTTCTCATCACGTTGCTTGGCTAAAATGGCCTTTTGGACATGTGATGATTCCATATTTTAGTTTACATGTCCACAAAGCTGAGCTGCAGCTGCCTCCTCAGAGCTCCTGCCTCGAAGGAAGCGCCCTTGGAATGGAGTTACTGCACCACCTCAGCACCTCGAGCTGCAAATCCCTCCCCAGGCAACACAGAAAGCTCCCTCTGCTTCCAGAACTCTCTCATTCTCCATAAAACACCTGGAAAAATCGGGGGGTTTAGGATTATTTTGGGTTTCTTTCAGCAAGTTCCCCTCCCTCTCCTTGAACCACACTGAACACAACTCTGGAGCTTTCATTTTCCCATTTCTACCAAAGTCCCACAAGCTCTTGGCACAGAGATTTCCTCTCAAACTGGAGATGTCCAGAGTTAAATCCTGATTTTCCTGCCCTCACACTCTCCCCAGGCACCAGCATGACCTTTGCTTCCCACAGGTCCTGAGTGGTTTCTCATGCTCTGTGCCTTCCTTGGCCAATTCCATGTTCTTGCAGGAAAAAAAAAAAGGAAAATAAACAAATCCCAGTTTGTTCAGCCAGGGATTGAGGAGGATTCCAGAAAAACCCATCAATTCTAGGATTTGACTCTCCTGGAGCCCCTTTAGGCACTGGAAGGGGCTCTGAGGTCTCCCTGATCCCTCCCTTTTCCAGGCTGAACAACCCCAGCTCTTCCAGAGGAGAAAACCTGGCCTGAGAGTTTCATTTCAGCTGGGTAAGTGCTTTCCACACTATGTCACAGCAACATCTAAATTCAATTTATGCCTCCAAATTCTCCTGGGTTACCTATAAAATTAAATTATCTGTGGCCTCTTGAAAACCTTGAGTGGCAAAGCCATTGCCTGAGGTCATCTCCACCTGATCCCACCACTTCCCACCCCATTTGCAGGAAACTTCCCTGAAAACCTCCCCTGAAAACCTGCTCTAAGCAAGATTTCCTCTCCTCCTTTCACTTCAGGCACTTTCTCTTTCTTTTTTATTTCATTCCCAGCACCAATCTGCCAAGTCCAGAAATACAGGAAGAGAAACTCCTTCCTTCCCCCTACCCTGGGCTGAAATGTTTTAGGAAAAGTGCCTTACACTGAATTTGTTCCATGATTTAAGCCGAATGCAGAGTTTAGGGAAGGGTTTGGGATGTTTCTGGGAGGATGGGGTTGGAATGAGGAGGAGGGAGAAGCCAATGAGAGCCAGGAGGTCCATGCACACCTCAGGTCTGGAGCTGCTTCCCCAAAGGAGAAGACACCGTTGGAAGCAGAGGGAATGAGGCTGTGGGAGGGAAAGCTGCAGCTTTGCTCCGGGTTATTTTTTTAGGATGATGTTGGAGAAGGTAAGAGAAGCTTTTGCTGAGTTTCCAACACTTGGTCCCAGCTCTCAGCAGCCTGGGAATGCTCCTCACACCCAAGGAATGCACCTGTGGTAGGAAAAGCTGTCCCACTTTCCAGCAGGAAAGCTGAGCTGGTCCCAGCAGCTCCTCTGGCTGCTTCCCTGCTCCAACAACATCTCCTGTCTGGAAGAGGCGCCACGGGATCAAACCCAGGGGAACGAACTCCAGCTGAACACGTGGAAAATTCTGCTGCCATCCAACTTGTTTGGATGGCAAATCAGGGAATGATGGAATATCCTGAGCTGGAAGGGCCCCACAGGATCCCCCAGTCCCACCCCAGCCCTGCCCAGACCCCCCAACACCCCCAGCCTGGGCATCCCTGGCAGCGCTGTCCCATCGCTCCTGGAGCTCTGGCAGCCTCGGGGCCGTGCCCATTCCCTGGGGAGCCTGGGCAGTGCCAGCACCCTCTGGGGGAAGAACCTTTCCCTAAAGTCCAACCTAACCCTGCCCTGGCCCAGCTCCAGCCATCCCTGGGTGCTGTCCCTGTCCCAGAGCAGAGATCGGAGCTGGCCCTCGGGATGAATGATGAATTCTGAAGATTTTAAATGCCATCAGGTTGGAGATGAGGCCAACAGGAATGTGTTTCAGCATATCCAAGGAACCTGGCTGCTGCAGGGATGTGCTCTGTGGCAGGATATCAGACTCCTTAATTACTTACTGTCTCTCCTGTCATTTGGGACAGAAACTCTTCCTGAAGGATCTCTAATCCCTGGATGCTCTCAAGACAAAAGCCATCAGAGCCTGAAATCTCTCTTTGGAGCCCTGAGCAACCTGATCCATCCCTGGGTTGGAATGAGATGATCTTTAAGGTCCCTTCCAACCCAAACCATTCCGGGATTCTACAATTCCCTGGTTCTCTGCTTGGTGCTGTATTTATTTCTCTCTTCCTGGCACTCAGCAGGCTGGGGCAGGAATGCTGCCAGGGCTGGGATGGACACGCAGGGCTGCCAGGGCTGGGATGGACACCCAGGGCTGCCAGGGCTGGGGCACAGCTGAGGGACAAGGAACAGTTGGGCTGCTTTTGTCACCTCCTGGCTGCAGATGATGCAAGGGAGAAGCTCGAGTGTCTCCTGTCACTCCAGAGCCTGATTTGCCAACAGGGAGCTGGAAATAGCACATGGAATGGGATTTATTAAGGTCTCACCACCTTGAATTCCCAAGGAATGCTTTATTAAGGTCTAACCACCCCAAATTTCCAAGGATGGGACTAAGCCATGTGGGTCTCTGCTACACTCAAGCAAGAGGATGAGCTGCTCTTCTCCCAGGCCTCTTCTACATCCACCAGCAAAGCCATGAATCCCAAAAAAGTGGGGAAAGGTTGCTGGAAATGCTCCATCCACCACAGAGCTGAGTTATGCCGGGTGCACCTCAGCTGTTCCTGCAGCCTCCCAATAAATCTGTGTCAAAATGTGCCCTCAGCATGGCTGGCATAGCTCGGAGGAGAGGGATAAACAGAATTGTTCTCAATTCCGGCCTCAGGGAGGGCATCCAAGTGTTGCTGTGCCACTGTTTATGCCAGTCTGAATTTTTTTTAAAGCTGTCCTGTAATTAATGTAAAAACAGGTCCTTAAAATTTTAATGTCAGTGGGATTTAGGCAGCGTTTGCTTTTTAATGAGGGAGATTTGTCCCTCTGTGCTGGGCACTGAGAGGCCCCTGGAGGGCTGTGCCCAGT